>JACN01078788.1:0-17036 GCA_000787155.1 Scartelaos histophorus | reverse complement strand
TAATGTAATTAATAGTTTCTGTCATTTAATTAATTCAAACCAGAGGGTGAAATTTACAGCTATAGTCACACCAAATGGCATTTCTTACACTCTCTGCATCCACTTGGCCCACTTGACAAACTATACCTGGAAAATATTATAATGTATAGATAATAACATTAATATACCGAAGTAGCAGCTGTAGCTAGGACTTGAGCAGGGCCTTCATGTCCACTGCTAAGGTCATTTAGTGTAAAAATATGACTTTGTGTCTTAAAAAGTAAAACAGGTAAGACTCACCTGCTCAGGCCTCCATAAGCAGCCATGCCTGATCCCCTCTAGCTGCAGGAGAGTTTGGGTCTCTGCTCCTCCCTCTGCACACACTGTGCTTGTGTTACATGTGAACAGGAAATGTATGCAGGGCATTCTGGAGGTGTAACAGAAGCCTTATAACCCCAGGCCTGTTGTGTCACACCTCTGATCACTGCACAGGTGTCTTCACTGCATCTCCACCTCCCCACAGCCTTTCCTCTCTTCATCTGGGGTTGATCACAGTTTGAACTTTTTAATCTGAACTTTTACAAATAGCAGAGAGTTGCTTTTTAAAGGGTTTTCTCATTGGAAGCAATAACATGTTTTATTTGAGATTAGTGTCTACATTGCACTACAGCTCAACACATTTCTTTGCTTTTTATTTTCTGGCAGCTGGTCCCTCCCTTTAAGCCTCAGGTGACGTCAGAGACAGACACCAGATACTTTGACGAGGAGTTCACGGCACAGACCATTACCATAACTCCACCAGAGAAATGTGAGTCGCACCGCACACTCCTCTGCAGCGCTCAAGTCGGTACACGGGAACTTCACTGTTCAGATCCAGCAGGTCCCCCAATTACTTCTACACACTTTTATCAGTTGAATTAATTGCACGTCGACCCTTCTCTTGTTTCTTCACTAAACGAAGGGGGTTGAACGAATGCATTTAGACGTGTTGTCGTGTTTATTCTAGTGTCGGAGTAATAGCCCTTGGGCCTCGTGCGTTTCTTCACAAGTGTTTGAAAAAATCCAGATACGGGTTTTATCAAATGTTGCCACTGAATTATGCATGAGGAGAACCCAATGTGTTTCTGCACTTTTAACAGCGAGGTTCTGCTTGTTTTGTAGGTCGCACATCAGCTAGTTAGTGGGAAATTGGCACATAAAAGACAGAGTCGCTAATTGAGTCATTTATGTGTAAATCAACAGCAGAATAATATGCCACGGAGCAAACACTTTTTTGTATGTGTTTTAGTCAATCAAGAACATTTCGTTATGGACTAATACTGTGATATGATTGCAGTTGATGAAGACGGTATGGACTGTCTGGACAATGAGAGACGGCCGCACTTCCCGCAGTTCTCCTACTCAGCCAGTGGGCGGGAGTAGAGCAGGCGGACGGTGTCTTCACATAGGGTCATTGCGGGACTCTTGCCTGACTGGATGGATTTGATCTTTTATCCTTCTTCATCATTACTTCCTCCTCTCATTTTCACCCCTCATTTGTATTTTTCACATTTTCGTGAAGAGATACTTAATAGCATCGTCAAAAACCCTCCTCCAACTCATCTGGTTCTCATTTATCGCAGTTGAGGGAGCATCAGCGCTGACATGTTGTGATTTGAACAGCTCCTGCAGTTAACCAAACACACAAGTTCAATGTTGTTTCTTCTTTTTACAGTAGAACTAGAGTATATTCAACCCAAACTGCCATAACTGGTTGTATCTCAGGCTTTTTTGCAAGTAGACTGATTCAATCCTTGCAAAGAATAATTTAGGAATGAACGAGGAAGCAGCTGAAATAGTGAAAATCACACCACCTCATACTGTAGACACAAGCAGGATTCGACTCAGGTTTTGCTCTGTGCAATCCATTCTTATTGTTGCTGCTACTACAACTACTACAACTACTACAGGTACTACACCTCCTCCTACTTGTACTCCAACTGCAACTAGTGAAACCCGGTGCTACGCTACACAGGCTTAATGCTGCAGATCATAACACAACAGCTAAGCTAACATCGTACGGATCTATGTTACTACTGTTTGTACGGCTTTGTACGTCTATAGGAGCACACCTCAACTCACAGCGTGGCTAAAACTGATGCCCCTCCAAGTCATTACCCACAATGCAATGCAGTTTCTCAGAGGTGAAAATAAGAGGAAAAGGGTTTGCTTGATTGTTCCCCCAGTTTTTTTTTTGTTCTAAAGTCCCACCCCTCTCCCCAAAAAAGGGAAAAAACGGTACTTCGTGTCCATGTTGGAAAAGCTTTACTGTGACATATTGTTATCATGGCTCCAAGAATGAAATTAATCTTTCTAATGTGATCGCTTATAACTAATGTACTCTAATAAGTGAGGGGTTTTTATCAAAGGGTTTTTTCTGAATTTGTTGAGGTATGCATCAACAATTTATGGGTTTACATTGATCACAGCAATTGCTACTATATATATGTTTTATTTATTGTTCATCGGTTTTATATTTAACTTTTTCTATTGTATTATGATTCTATAAAAGAGAACTTTGTTATTTCTTAGGGCTGAGTGAAAAAGGCACCTCAAGAAAATGGCTGAAGAATGTAGGAGGGAAAGCAGATTGCCTTCCTGCTCCATGTGTTTGTTTTTTTTGTGTTTTGTGACCAAAATGTGACAATGAGAGGGAGACAGGACGCATTCAAGACAATATATATGTATGTGTGTCTTATTTATAGTTCTACTAATGTTGCATTGTGTTGGTTATAGGCCTGTCACCATAACTATATATTGTTGAAGAAATCTATTAAAAAAATCTTATTGACACTAATTTATGCCAATGACACAATCACCCTAAAACAGGATTATCCCCAAAAACTATTATAAATTAATTAAGTATTATAAATGTAAAAGAAAACACAAACTGCAATAACTTTAGTAGTGAGTTTGTGTCTATAATGAGTCTTAGAATTTACTTATTAAATCCTCTACAGCTCAAATCTTGTGGTAAAAAATTCCCCCAAACGCCAATATAATAATTATTGTGACAGGCCTAGTTGTTGAGCATTATAAAGGCAGGTGGAAGTTGATGAGAAGAGTTGTGAAGTTTTAAACCCGCAGCGAGATGAATGTAATTAATTGCAAGTGCTATTGTTTTGAGTTAAAAGGTTGAAGCATGTTTCTGAAAAGTCTAGCCACTAAAAAAAAACCCCCGAATCCTCTGGTTTTGAAGCGCCCTGTCCCCCCTCTCTGGTCTGGACCTTGTCGTGCTCGTCATGTCTTCCAGTTTGAACAACATTTTCAAAAGTCCCCCCTAAAACTCCTGTCTTCACAAACCGAGTGAGCCTTATGGTTTAGCTCAGAGAAACGTCGGAGAACTTCTAGCACTTCAATTATGGAAAACATATGCCAGTTATTATTCTTTTTAATTAGCACCCAGACAAAGCATGTGTTTGTATTGAGAGATGTCATATACATTTGAGGACAAGGGGTAGAAAACTGCATTCCAATGTATTTATTTGAATGTTTTATTATTATTGAGAATAACTTGAATTTTTTTCTAATTTATTTATTTGTTATGTTTTAGTATGAAGGGGCTATAGTTTTTTTTCTACTGTCTTTCTGAAAAATGAACACCTCCTCTTTGTTTCATTTTATTAGAAATATTTGAAGAATTCTCGTTGCTCTTACTTGATAGTCTTTACTCTTGGACGTCCACTGAAATGCTCTTCGCTTGCAGAGATGCTTAAAGGCAGGATGGCTGTAGTCCTCTGTCCACTCTACCAGGCCCCAGTCACAAGTCTCATGAAAAATACTTGTGTGAGATTGATCAATTGAGCCTGTCTGGCACAAGCCACAGTTCAAAATGACTACAAATCGCACCCAGCTGGCAGCGGCGGCGGGTGAGCGCTGCCGAGTATTTGGAAGGATTTCAGCTTTGATTTGACCCAGGTCTGTGTGCGGCGGAGGAGTTTTAGCTCTTCGTGCAACTTAACGCCAAAATCATTAGAAACCAGAGTTCATCAAAACGCTGCTTTGTAGCTTTGGCCACGGCACTTTCTCATTCCACTATTTTTCTGAAGAATGTGATTCAGCTTTGCTTTAAAGAAACATTTAGGCTTTTTATGTTTTTAAGAAAAGCAAGGATTTTAAAGCACATGTTTCCTCTGTATATCACTGTTAGCTTTGAAGCAATGAGCTGTTGAAACCTGAAGGACAGTGTCCCCTATGCCAGAGACGTCCGATTCAGGGCTCACACTCACCAGTTACTTGGTCAGTCCGTTTGTAGAAGCAGATCCACTGATGTCTTTTGCTTTTTAAAGTTCTCTCTTTATCCAACTCTTCCTGTTAAGTCAGAAGTAGCTCGCAGAGTTCAAAGAAACAGAGTTCAGCAATCAGGATACTTCACTCCATTCTCACAGGTGGAGGAGGTGGATCTTAGTAACTTTGCTCATCAGTGTGGCTTTTCCACTGGGAATATGACTTTGGGCACACTGGAGCGACCAGTTACAGCTTTACACGTTCCCTTGGACTTTTGTGGAACCTTTCGTTTCACTCTTTAAGCTGCTGCTGTTTGTACTCTACATCTATCACAACAAATGCCACTCCAGTAGTATTTCCTCTTTACGCTGCTCTGTAAATATAAGTCACTGCTGTTAGTAAACCAACAGCACTGCGTTCACTGAAAACAAGTGAACTGCTCAAACATTTGGAGCGGTCTCTAGTACTCGCCCTCATATCTGCAGACGCCCTCCCTCCCCCCTCCCTCTGTTCCATCTCTGGTACCTATTTAATAACATTCATTACAAAAAGCATGAGACACATTTATTAATAACACATTCAAAAAGGCTCATAGTACAAACTATATCAGATTTCTATGTTCAAATCTACTGTAGCTTTACAGTTGTTCGAGTGGTCAAGTTTCCCAAAAAAGCATTGTCAAGTCAACTTCATGAGGTGTTGTTGACTCTGGGACAGAGCTGGGAACAAAGATTTTTCACACAAAAGCAGATCCAACAGCTCTGTCCTCGTGCTGTCCGGACGCAGTGCTGCCTCCACATGAAAACAATTACTTACCATCAACATGAAGCTGTTTTTTACACTGTACATCCTTAGTATTTTTACACATGAAATGTATATGATAGGGATGCACATTATTTTCCTTCTTACAGACAGCTTCAATAAAGCACTATGTCAATCTGCTTTACTCTGTGTGCCTTCTTGTCTAAACCAATGTCTATAAGTGAAACAGGGACTAATAGATCTACAAGGCAAATCATTAAGTCTCACTCAGAAAAAGACAAATTTAACTATAAAACCTTCCATTTTCACGCCCACAAGTGTAAAAAAAAATCCATTTCATACTGTGTCCAACTCTTTAAATAGTTCATCTTCTGGAAGTTCAGTTTTAGACACTGGTCAGCTGCACGTGCACCTCCAGGTCATGTGGTCAGTGCATCCACTTGTCTCACATTGGGAAGCTGTAAAAACAGACATGGGCTATTACACATTTTGTAGAAATTAATCATAAAATGAGTCACTCTTACAGCTGGGAAAATGACTAATATAGAAACATTCACCAGTGTTTCCCAACCAGGGGTTCAAGGACCCAGTGATACTATGGGGGACTCTGGATGGTTTCAAAAAGGTGAAACTGAACAGTATTTGAAAACATTTTTGGAGTACATTTTTACAATAATATTTAAAGAGAAATTGAACACAAGAAAATGTCATTGTAATAATTGACTACTATAGTAAACAGATATATTTGTCAAACACCTGAGTCAGGGAGGACTCAGAGTGAGACAAAGCTTAAAGGTTGAAAAAAAAGATAAAAAACAAATTGGGAACCACTGGCCTCCAGAGTCAGAAAAAAGACTAAACAATGTGAGTGGTAATAGTATTTAATGCTTCACTACTGTGCAGTCATTTTCCAGAGTCTTAAAAGTTTGGTGGTTGTACCTCGATCCGTAGGTTGTGCATCTCCTCTGTGAGTGAGTTCCTCTCGTGCATCAGCTGGTTCTGTTTGGCCAGCAGCTCACACACCTGCTGAGCGCTGCTCTGACAGTGACGGTCCAACTGCTGCAGCCTACAGCACACACACACACACACACACACACACAATATTGACTGAGACGGCTCCTCCTGCCTCATACACAGCCAAATGGTGTAAATATTGGAAGAGAGAACAAAGACTTTTTTAATGTCACTGGACTTGTGCTTGTCAAATAAGGAGTTTACACAAAGGGTGAGCGCAGGCGAGGAAAAGTGAAACTCAATACAATTCAGTCTGGAAGTGTCATTACAAAAACATAACTCACGAAATACAATATAATAATAAGGGTTTACAATAAACTTTCGACCTTTTACCATGGTAACCAGTTTCCTTTTTGATAATTATGCTTATTCATAAAAAAGTCAGAAAAATAAGGCACAGAAATCTAAAGTACTCAGACAGTGGTTTAAAATGGGATCACAGATGCTCCCACCATGAGCCACAAAACCCACAAAGAATTGAGCTCAATAAACAAGTTGTTTTATATCTGGTCTTTGACAGGACAATACTATGAAGCTAAAAAATGCCTAAAGCCACCTGCTTCCTCTGAGAGTTTGTGCTGTGATTGGTTAACTCCACCTGTCATTTACTCTGATGCTGAGGCTGACCTGCAGTCTGTGTTAGAGCCACATTACACAGGGCAACTATGAATCACACAATGACAATACTTGTATATCTACACCCAGCTCTACTCGGGGATACTAATGAATTCATTTTCAGTTTAATTTAAAATGATAATTGTTTAAAGTCATTCTTATGGAAGACTAACCTGAAACTCACTATTCACAAAGAAAAGTGGTGACAGAGTTAGAATGATGCTGTCCGTCTGAAACTGCAGGTAAAATATACAGAGAAAGTTTGTTCTGTGCAGTTGTTGATTACTGGGACGTCCCAATTAGCGTGTCCTCGGTGACACCAGCGGGCGCAGACAAAGGGCCCTTTCAGGGTGCTGTGCGTGCGTGATGGAGGTGGCTCTTCCAGCTGGGATGGGTGTGTGGAGGGGCACAGCTCAAATATTTCCCACCAGCCTCTGCCATTATTTCATTCAGTCTTTCACAGTGCAGCGGTGAACTGGTTCACACAGCTCTGCGCTCAGCTCACAGGAATGCACATTTGCATATTGAACCATATGGAGTCAGATGTCTTTCAGTTTCTCTGAGTCACCAATAATGTCTCTAACGCTGTTAAAAACTGTATGGAATCCATACTGTGAGTTCATTCAGTGCTTAAAAACGAGGATGATTTTTTTAAAAATGTATTTGCACTTTTATTGTTAAATTAAAAAGTAAAATACATTAATGTACAACATTTTTTAGCAGTGAAGAAAATGTTATAATTATCTGATTATATTATGAAGCGCTACATTTTCAATAAGGTATCTATCTATCATTTTAAAAGTAAAAGAGTAAATAATTAAATTACTGAAAAATCAAATTTAATTTTAATTAAATCTAAAGAGGCGAGTAAGCAAAAAGCAGCAAAATAAACCTATAAAAATTAGAACAACTGTTGGCCTTGATATTATCGGAGTCTTATGCAGCCGTGAATACATGCCCTAACACAACAGATGCTTCATATGGAAAATGTGGAATGTGTGGATTTAGGCTGCAGACAATATGTAGGCCAGTGTTTTTTTGTTTTGTTTTTTGTTCGTTATTTTTTTTTGTTTAGCTTGCTTCTCTTGAGCAAATTAAAACGTACAATATGGAATCCATTTGTATAGTTGTAATGATGTCATGTTGTCACAGAAATATTTCATTAACCATCCTAATCAAGTTGAAAGGTGACGATAATTGGTGAGGACGCGGTGGTGTGTCTTGAAGACCATTAAAAAAAAGGGCGGGCTGTGAGGCTGGGGGGCAGTGGGCGGGGCATGTAGCCAGGGGGTGTGGACAGCTGCCCTCCTCCTGCTGGTCATGTTGGCAGAGCCGTGTGCCTGTGACAGAAGGCCCAACGCAACATCCCCGCTCTCCTCCGCAATCTGCTCTCTGCCCCACTTCAAGGTGCTGTGCACAATACACTGCTACTCTATTCATATTTGCTCATATATTTTCTATAACACTAGGCAAATCTATACAAAACTACATTAAGGTTTTGATGCAGTGTTTATTGTGATAATGCGTATGCAGGGTGGGTGAAAGCAATCCAAAAAAGTCATTTTTTTATGTTAAGGAAGGATCATGGTTTATGTAGTTGTAATATGCCATAACATTGTTAAGTTGACAAAAGATTATTTTACATTGTCATTACTGTGCCATTTTTCATGCAGCTTTCAGGTCAGCCCTCTCTGCACTGGGATGCTTGATTATGGCAAAATAATCGAATAATAAAATAACATTATTTGGTTAATTTATATCACAATTAATTCAAATGATTAGCTGTATGGTGTCAAAGGTAATGTGCAGAGAAGATATAATTTATATCACATTAGGCTATATTTTGTGACATTAATATTTAGTCTATGGTATAGTAGAATGTGTAAAGTGTTTTGCAGAGTATTGCAAATACACACACTATTCTGAACATAAGTAATTGTATTTTTGATTAAAATATTAAGTAGTTAAGTAGTAGTATAGAGCAGGGTTTTTTCAATCATAAATTATATATTTCATAAACCATAAATTTGACATATTGCACAGCCTTATTGAGACTGAATTGACGTCTCACTGTGCAGAGTTCCCTACGTCAACCACAGCCCTGGACTCTGGACAGCATGGAGCCCAAACAGCACCTAAAGGTCACACACAAACACTGTTGTTTTGCTTCTTCATGTTTTTTTGAAGTGTTTTATGGAAAGGCCTGTGTCAGAATTTAAAAATATCAAATGTTAAACAAAAAAATTTGAAATACTACTGAAATATTATATTATAAGTAACCATCTCTGTTTGGTTACTGTAATGTATCAATATAAAAACACTGTACAAAATGTTAATACTGTCACACCATTCAGAAGTAAAATGGACACAAGAAATCCAAAATACATTTGAATTGTCCTTGTTGGTAAACATGTATCCAATTGCCTTAATCTCATTTGAAGTGATTCAAATGAACCGTACAGCACTAATTTAATTCAATTTAAGCAGCAAAAAGTAAGACTACATTACACTATTCAAGTAGAAAAAAACATATTAGTTGTATTTATTGTATACGTGACTATTAAGCAGGGTAATACTGAGAAGCTGAAAAACCTGCAGACAGGGTTCAAAGGTCATGGCCTCAGATGTGACCTGTGCTGTAGGGTTATGTAACAGAGCAGGTAAAGCCCTGAGCAGGCCTAAGGCTCAGTGTCTGTCTGCCCTGGGACAGAATACCTATGGCCTTCTTACACAATGTACACCTGTAATCCACCTCTGCTTTCACCTCACCGCTCCCCATGGCCGCCAGAGCCGAGTGTCTGTGTGATTAAAGCAGCACTCCTTCCAGCAGCTAAAGCAGCAAATCCAATAACTGGCCTCCATCGACTGGCACACTCATTAATTAGGGCTTAATACGGCTTAATGCTCGGGCACTGGCCTACACCAGCACACACACACAGAGGAGAGGCCTGGCGTGCCTTTGCCCACCGCCGGGAGGAGAGGGCTTGGACTGGGAATGGTCTGACAGATAAATCAGGTTTAGTTAAAGAGACAACATGGATGAGAAGTTTAAGTAACATACCCATAAAAACTGTTAAGTTAACCCAACTTTTTAAGTAGACCTTTTTCAATATGATTTTTTTATCATTTACACATACATATTTCAGCAATATTTGAGTGAGCGTAGAAGTAAAGTCAACAAGAAATCTCAGGTGTACGGCAAAGCCTTAAAGCTATTTTCCTTAAAAATATATAAATATATTAAATTATAGTTTATACAAATGAACTCTCTTATCCCTTACATGTTATGGTTCACGCTCTTGTCTAATTTTAGTCAGACTGCAAGAATAATCCTAGTTCTTCAAACGACCCGCTGTATATATTGTGTGATCACGCTCAATAATTTGCTGCTGATGCATCATGGGACATCTGTACGTTCCTGTGCTCCTAACCATGACCTGGAGAAAGGACACCACCTGCTGGCCCCTACCCTCCACTGACTCACAAACACCTCAAAAACATTTAGAATCAGACTTTTTTTTTTACCCCTTTTGCTATCGACAAAATAAAAGCAAGTTTAGCTGCGAGGCACTTTTTGCAGTAATTTCCCCAGACGTGTTCACAATCAAACTCAGGCTTTACAATCTGCACTAGTATCGACTGCAGCTACTAAAGAGATTAATTACAAGTCGCACAGACGCTGGTAGCATCTCTCGGTGGCATACAGCAGTGCAGCCCACCAGCTAGTGTGGAAACTCTGTGGTCGTGTTTGCATATTTATTTACAGGTGGAAAGCATATGTCCTCAAGGCACGGTCCAAAGGGAAAGTGCTATCGTCATGTTTTGAGAGAAATAGGAAAAAAAACTGTAATCTGGAAGCGGCGTTTGGGTCTGTCATTCAGCGAGCCCCATCTGACTTGGTGTACGTGTGGGTTTGTGCTACAGCAGCGAGAGGAGCCACTGTTAAAAATATATATTAAGATAGCATGTGTTAGCGAGATGACTTTGAAATATGCTTCGAAGCAAATGTTTCACTGTATGTCTTCAGGCTTAATGAATTATATTGATTAATGCAAGATCTTACAATATTTTTTTAATTAGGCCTAGTTCTATTTAATTTACAAATCTAAATTTCCCATAGCTGAATTAAGAATGTGTGTCTTTAGGCAACGTGTCAACAGTTATTTATGTTGCCATGATCTGAAAGCATAAAAACAAGTATATGTTTTACATTAATACAGTGGATTATCTTAAATGATAAATGATCAGAGTGATTCAAGTTGTTAATTTACTCAAATTTCAAATGAAAAGTTTACTGGTATTTTAAATTATTTTTTGGCTATTTAAATTTTGTGCAGACTTGATAGTAAATAAGTATTAAGTTCAATATTGTAATATGTAAAACGGAGAAAACTGATGAGAAGAACGTGATAGTGATAAACACTAGGAGTAAATCAATGAGAAAATAGTAGTACAAATAAAAATGTATTTAAATTTCTGGAATGCCAAATGCAGTTAAGCACATTGGAGGGTTATTAATTTCTCAATCTAATTAGTTAAATTCAATTATCCGCTCCTTATTCATGCGTGTGGCCCTTCATCACTGCTGCCTGAGCCTCTGCCCAAACCCAGCGGCCTGTCCTGACGCTCTAAACCTGTTTGTAGAGGAGGGACGAGGTGGGGGACGAGGGCGAGGGAGCGAGGGGGGCGAGGGGTGCAGGCACACGGCCCCGGCCCGCCTGGTTACAACAACACGGCCGGAGGCATCCTGACTACAGCTGCCCCACACGCACACACACGCACACACACACACTCACATGCACATACACACACAATCACCAAAGCAGATTTTTGCCCAATCCTAGGCCCGCTGCGCCACCCTGGCCGCCCTGAGCTCCAGAGAATCTTGGCTGGCACAGTGCGGCACTGGAGAGCGTGTGTTTGTGTGTGTGCCCCACGGCGATGCCCCCTCTGCCGCATCGCCAACCTGTCATGCCAGTTGTTGCTCTTGCTAACACACATCGTTTGACATGGGAACACTGTTGATTTTGATCAGGGTGCTTCACATGCCTTCTTTCAATGTTTGATTTACTGTGAGATCAGAACAAGCAGAAGAGGTGAGGTTTTAAGAAGAGTTAAGGCCTTTTAAGGGCTTCTGGGTCATTATTTAAAGTAATGTTCAAAAAATTAGAACAAAGATGGGTGTCATCAGGGTGGGATGGGTGTCATCTATTTAATGTTTATGATATAAATATTAAATCAATAGTAAATTCCTCAAATAAAGTGCTGTAAATAACTGCATTATATGGCTGTTAACATTTAAATAATTTATTCTACTAAAGTTAGAATTTTTTTCTTATAAATAAAAAAGTGGCTATGGCAAACACTCTGTTGCTGTGTAATAATTAAATAAAAAATATATAATTTCTTACCCTTAAAAATTGTAAGGAGGTAATTTTAAGGAGAAATAGAGGAAAATAAAAGCTCTTTCTCTTTGCGTAGGTAGGCAGCCAGGTTAGACTGAATGACACTTCTATATTTAAACACAGATGGGTTAAGACTGAAGCCTGCAGCAGCTGTAAATGTGAGCAGAAGTTGTTGCTTTTATTATGAGGCCACACAGGTTTGAGTGGAGCTGACGGCGCATTATCATTTAGGCAGAGTCAAAGTGCTGCCATGAGGCAGGCTCTGTTCGAGCGCTGCTTTCATGGCATTAAAGAGTTGACTCCTTGTGTAGTTACTTCTGAAGCAGGGGCAGGTGTTTGTGCTTTTCTACTTGTACTTTTATGAAGTTGTGTTAGCGAGTGTCGCTGACTGGGGCTGGAGATGTGAAGCTTTGCACAGTTAACGCTCCAGCTTGTGAGCCGCTGGCTACAGCGACATCTGAGCTGAAATGTGTGCGTCTGAGCGCGTTTGTGTGTGAGTGATAGAGCTGTAAAGCCACCGCTTGACAATGCTTTTTCAGCAGGCCGCCCTGCGCTTGCTCCCGGCTACAGAAGCCAGCTGGGCAGCACTGACACAGACCACATGAACAGACATGGAGTGGAGGACTTTAGCGCCACCCAGAGGGAGTCATTTTAGATTACAGAGGAGCAGAAGATGTGGAAGCCCAAGAAATAGTATTATTTGGCTGTAAACATCATCAAATACTTATATTTATAATGTGAAAAAGAAAAAAGGGACAGTGATTCAAAATAGAAAGTAAAACATATTATTGTGTGGGTTTTGAGCATTCCGGGATCTTAAATATGTAAATGAGCTGAGTGGCTTAATCTCTAGTAGTTGGTCTCTTTGTGAGGTCCATTATAGTAGAGGATAAAGACAGTATGTCTGGTGCACTGGCCTGTGCCTGTGTTCATTTGATCCTTCAGTCTCTCATCAGCCCCATGTCTCAGTGTGTGCACACAGATGAGACTAATAAAAGCGCTTCTTGTACCAGGCCTTGCCAACTTCATTTGCAAATGAAAAGTTTAAAGAGGAGCATCCTTTTGCTTGTGGGGCATGGCAGCACAGTGCGTGTTTGGGAGTGGGGGGTGTGGGTGGCAGGAGCCCAGATGAAGCAGCCCTCGCCTGGGGTGCTGCGTGCGCCTGCGGTAGCAGCGAGCCTGTTCCCCTTCCCTGGCCCGCCGCGACCATTTGTTCCATTAACCAATCTCCTGGAGCCTCTGGTGCTCGAGCACACACACATCCATGGCTCACATACTTCAACAACTGCTTGCACAGCTCCTACCACACATGGCCCTCCATCGTCCTCCAGCCCTCCTCCCTGCGCAGCGCTCCTCCAGACGCACGCACCATCTTTCTTCATGGAGCCCATATGGCCCAGTGAAGCCTGTGGATCTGCAGCACATCTGCGTATATGCTGTGCTCTGCTTTAAGGCTGCTCGCCTCGCACACAGCACACTGTGGTGTTGACTGGGTCTGTCACTGTGTGTGTGACAAGGGTAAGTGTATGTGACCTAAGTGTGTACAAGTGTATGTGACCTAAGTGTGTACAAGCGCAGTGATAATTGGTGAAACAGCCTGACAGCAGCTGTGGGGTGACAAGGTTGTGTGCTGTTTGCTACAGACTGAAAAGGAAGGAAGTAGTGAAAGAGAGCGGAGAGAAAAGTTCAACAGTTTCAAAAGTCTGCATGCATAAATTAAAGCGAGACGGTGCTAAGTAAGATTAGAGAACACAGAGGAATAGCTGACCACACAGCAAAGCTCACACACAGACCTGTAATCCAGAACTACTACGGTTTAGTGCTGAACATGAAATATAAATATAGTCCCTTATCTAATAGGACAAGAATGTTTCATGTTGTTTTTAAATACAATAACGGGCAAAAGAGAAGACGGTTGCAACTGTTTTTAATCAATTAAAATGGCAATTATTCTTTCCAGTTTTTTAGATCGCAAAAAGGCCTGAGAAATTTGATTGAGATGAATAGATTCTGTATAACAACAACTTCATAAGATTACATTTACACATTTTTTAATTATTAAAACACTATTATAAGTTTCTTTTGACATTTATTCGCAATTAATTGAGTAATTTGTTTCAGCCTTTCTTTGATACTCAATCAACATTACAATACTTTTAATTGGTGCAAGAGGCAGTCAGATTAATGATTTGTTGTCACTAAAAACTTAAAAAACCTTAAAACTACTCCTAATTCTAATCTACATATACCATCCCAATGATGAATCAAGAATGACTGTTTTGTAACTACACAGAAAAATATAGCAAAAGTAAAAAATGTTCTTTGTAAAAATATATTTATACTTGTTTTTATTAATATTGCATAGCGGTTAAATCAGATGCTAGCCTCCTTTCCATTCAAACTCCTCTTGGCTGGAAGGAAAAGAGAAAAAAACAAAAAGCGACACAGAAATAGTGAAATAAATAAATAATTGGTGCAGCAAAACATTGTGTGCTAAAAACCCCTGTGTAGTTTGGCAATCAGCTTGCCCATGTAAAAATAAATCAAGCTGATTTTCCAAATGTTTTGTGCGTGGTGCGCTGTTGCCGCTCTTCGCAGCACAGATTGCAGGCCGATGGAGAGGCTGTGGGGAGGGGCGGGGCGCTGGATATTGAACCCACTTGCACCAGCTTGTTAACACATACACCTTAACCCCCAAGCAGCGCGGCAGGGCGCCCACCCAGAGAACAGGCCACGCAACTAACCACATAACGTATACTCGCATATTCAATTATCAAAGGGCATATCGCCATATGTATGACAATTTCCAAACAAACACCAAAAACTTTTACAGCTAACAAATTGTACAATGCAGCAATCATCAGAGATAATGTCTATAAATGCAGTGGGACAATGGTTTACTGGTCAAGCTCTAGTCTAAACTGACCTCCAGCAGAACCAAGCTCTAGAGACTCACAATATCAGGAGGATTCATCATCTCAGTAAGTGTCAAAGCAGAAAATAAAACTCACTAAATGCCAAGAGTGATTATCGTGGTTCAGTTGGGAGACGAGAGAAGTTAGGTGCCAACTTCCCAGCCAATCCACTTTTGGCAGTCAGACTCCTGCTCTAAACCCTCTTGAGAACATGCAATAGCGAGCCATACACATACACACTTATAAAAATACCACCATAACATATGTGCATAAATGTACAGAATATTCATACTTCACACTTTATGACAACCTGAATTTTTTTCCCATCCACAAAACGCAACGGTCACACACAACCAGGAGGCAGCTGTGACTCGGTAAACTTTGTTTTTTGGCAGCACTAAAGCAGTCGACAGGTTAACGCCAGTGGGTGGTAGACAATATGTAGTGTCAGTGACAGAACCAGGGAGAAGAGTGTGGTAGTGTGTCTGAGGAGGGAGGGGGGCGCTGGGGTAGTGATCCTGCTGAGCGGGGCAACAACACCCACACAACCACGCCCACACCGGAGCACCAGGCTGAACGCCAGCCACACCCCAGGGCCGCACATACAGAGTGTAGCATAAGCCCAGGAGAAACGTGCTCATATAGGAGTCTAAAAGGTAGGCAGCAGCTACACTTTTCACAAATACGAAACTAATCTCAAACTTTTTTTTGCAATGAATAGAGGAACATCTATAGTGGTTACTTCCACAGGTAAGTTGAATTGTGCTGATGTAAGTCCTCTTTGTGGCAAAGGGCTTTTTTTTCTCTTTTCAATTTGAATTTTTTTCAATTTGCCACAACAACACAAACTACTATAACTAGCTCTATCTATCTATCTATTACTATTTATACAAATACTTGTGCCACCCCACTCCCTCAGTGCTAAATTGATGCTAAAGCAGGTGTACCTGTCCTTCATGCGTTGGTGCATGCGCCCGTGCTGCACACACTGCTTCTCTAGGTCTACACAGCGCGCTCTCAGACTCTTCACAGTGTCCGAGAGGTGTTTCCTCTCCAAGTACAACTGCTCCACTTCATGCCTGCCACAGAGAAAAAACACTACTTTAGCTAATACACATATATTTATCCTATAAATGATAGTAAAGACAGGATAGAACAGGTTACAGAGAAAAGCGAACATGAACAAAAACACAAGTCACAATAAAAAATTTGGGATTAGCAACTTCTTAATACCCTAACTCCTAACACTTTAATTAAGCAGTTACTAAGCCTGAATCTTTCTTAATAAACTATTTGTTCATAATGAAGCAAGTGTTAAATAGTGCTAAATAAGGTGTATTTATTATATAGAGGTACAGTTTCATCATTCACTTTGTTGCCTGCCACAGAAAGGAGTCACAAATTGCTGAGGACACTTTGTTTTACTTTTCTAAGTTACTTTGTAGCAACTGTGGAGTGTAAGCGCACTTAGCTGAGCTGAGGCTGTCCAGCAGGACTTTCACCGCTACACTGGGCTTAGACTCCAGGAGCTCAAACAGCCCAAGGCACAAAACACACCAAGAGCAGAGTGAGCCTAAACCTCTCCACAAACACGTACAGTTGATTTGTGTCGACGAATGGGAGAAAGCACACACAGCGGACGCACAAATGTAAGATATGTCATTAATGTGCACCCATATACCAATACAGAGCAGTGCCGCGTGATGAGCTCTGAAGGCCAGTGTCATGTGACTAATGTGCAACTACTAGGATACACACAAAAACACTGTGCATACAGTTGTACAATACATACACACTACGCACACACACACACACACACAACACACAAGAGGCACAGGCAGCGCAGATGGGGCTGGGTCGGCCTGCTGTGACTGCTGTAGCATCAGGTTAACAAGAAAACAGGTCACTGTGTAGTTGTATGTCCAGATACTGGCTCCAAAGCTGCCATGGAGAGATGAGGCTTAACAAAAGATGACACGCACACAGCAGCAAAACTAAAGCATATTAAAACCTGGGTACAAGGTACAAGGATGACACTGCATACAATTAGTACGGTGTGTGTGTATGTGTGTGTGTGTAT
>JACN01141002.1:0-40115 GCA_000787155.1 Scartelaos histophorus | reverse complement strand
TGAAAAATAAAAAGTTAAAAAAAAAAAGTCTACAGAGAGAGCAGTGGCCAAGTTGTCAGATCTGTGGAGAGGCGAGCCCACTCACAGTAAGAATGCATTTTTAGGTCAATAAAAATGTGATTGAGCAAATGTAAGATGTGTAGTACCTTTATATTGCCATGCTATCTCTGAATCTCTCATTTTTAATTACATGTACATATGAAACCATCCTATTACCTACAGTATAGAATCCATTGTTGTAAAACGGTCTAAATAACACATTCCTTTGGCTAATCTTAATTTTGAATACTGATGATTTTCTATTTTGCAAAAGATAAGGTGTAAAGGTTATCAAGCAATGTTTGCAGAGGAAAATGAAATCCTAAAATAACATTGGATTTTGGAGGTCATAGATTAACATGTGTCCCAAAACAGATATACATGCAAATTATCCAAAAATCATTTTAGTGGTCACAAGAAACTGACTATATGAGCAAGCCTTAGTTAAATGCCCAAGAAACATAAACCATAATCAGTTTATTATTGCACAAAGTCAAGCATCAAAATGATAAATTTATTAGTAATGAATGCAATTTGAGTTATTCACTACAATATGTATAACTTGGAAGAGGGTGGAGAAGCACTGGTAGCTCATATGCAACAGGTACTGTGCCCTTGGGCAAGAAACATCATTCTTCTGGTTGGGAACTATATATTAACAGTGAATAATAAAAATGTGGATGTATCTTTTGATTAAACTAGTTGGATGCAGAATAGCTAAGAAACCAGGGCATTTTGAGGTAGTAGCAGTAAATTAAAAATACGCTAAACTGGAGTAACCTTTAAAACATCATTATTTTTATCAATAGCCTGTGCATATGGAGCCACACTGCTAACACTGAGCATTTCCTCACTGCTGCATTGCATTGCTTTGCCTTCAGTTAATGGCCTTTTTTATGGTTACATCATTCTACATATAAGTTTATGTTCATGTTTACAGCTTTGTCGATACAACTGCAGAGACAGGGAGAAAGAAGAAAAGAGGCGTTTCTGCTTCATCATAATCATTACAGTCCATTGTGCATGGAAGGGGGCGACTTCATTATTGCACCGGCAGGGATTGTTAAAAAACAAACTCATGAATACAGAATGCTTTCTTCCATGCAGCATTCGTTCTTTACAACACTGCTGCTATGGGGAATTTTTAGAGGCACATTCCTCACTTAAAAGTAATACATACGGTTTGTATGCGTGTGGTAATAATTTACAAGTTATGCTCCATTTTTGCAGGTATGGTTGCAGAGGCGAGCGGGCTGTGCTATCTGTCTACTCAAACTCAAATACAAGTATGTGTAAGAGGCACCTGGTTCAGTGCATTCTTCAAAGCAAGATTCATCTTCGAAGTAATACGCATTCCTCCATTTGGTATGCATTGATGTGCTCAGACTACTCTACGGATATTTGCCGGCTTTCAACATTGACTTAAGCAGCCCTTCATTCCCAAACAGAGAAAGAAACTACCCTAGATTATATTTTCAGCTTTGATGAGGTCATGACTCAAATGTAGTGTACCTTATATTTTGCCACACACCGTGAAACAAAAAAGGCGAAGGAAAAAAAAAATCATATTCTTGTAATGATATGTATTCAGCAAATGAAATATGCCAGGCTTGCACATTTGCCTTGCTGAACAGACAATAAATTATACCTCATACACCGGCACATAAGCCCAGGATAATACCATGTTGGATGGAGTTGAAAGAAATTATGGGGTGGGGGTATGGAGAGAGTGTCCTTGTTTAAATCAAAGAAAGGAGAGGAAATGTTGACATGTTGCTCCCATTTACCTCCCGTATGAGGCCGTATAAGATGAGGCTTGGCATGGTAACGTACTGCTTTCTGAAGAGGTATGATGGTGCGCTGCAGATAAACTTGGAGGAAGGTGTCCCTTGCATGCAACATGAGTTTGGGTGACAAATAAAAATGTAGGAACATGCATAGAGACAGGGAACTTGACGCGGCGTTATATCTCATTTACTACTTTGCCAAACATATTATGATAGCTTCAAATTTATCAAACAGATTCGCAAATGTTGGGCGTGTGGCGTGTCACACTTTCAGAATACAGTGCTGTGTGGGGAAATGAATTCAGAGTTTGTAAGATGAATATAGATACTGTAGTTTGTGCCTTTAGGGAAATTCTTTTTACAGCTTTTTACAGAGTTGGCAGCCTGGTTAATATTGTTTGATAGACCATGACGTATCTGACATATCTCATGTCTACTTATTGTGAATCTGTCATATCACTTCACATTTAGTTTTATATTGTATGCAACATCATTATACATAAAATGTTATACACAGGCAGAGGAAGGGCATCTGACATAAAGGAGCAATGCCTTATCATTAGAAGCAGTTACACCTTTTTCCACACATGCAGCCCCATAAAGCCAGAAGAACAGTAACAGGAAATCTCTGGGTCCACCCACTGGCTTATGCAACTATATAAGTGTTTTTGAAGAGCTGATTTTTGTTATATTTAATTAAATATAAGATGCTGACATTGCTTTCTCCTGCTCTAAAGATTACTGAAGTTGACTGAAGATTTACCCTGTGCTAATTAATAATAATAAATAATTAGTCCTCTAAAAAGTGCTGATTAGACCATTAACCAATGAATTGACTAAACGATTAAAGAAGCCCTAAAAAGCCCTAAATATTAAGTTACTGCTGTAACTACTACAAATACAAAATACAACTACCAGGACTATGTTGTCTATGGACTATGTATGTCCATAAACCTTCATAAGAATCATTTCAGCCTTGAAATAGCCAATCTCTGCTACCACTTTAATAATTCTCCTGATCAGTACAAACACCACGCCACAATCTAACTTGAACTCATACCAGAGAACATCCACATCAAAAGCCCTCACTCAACAGAAATAACACACACACACACACGCACGCACGCGCACACACACACACACACACACACGAGTCCTTACTGATGTGAAGCTGGTGTGAGCAGTAAAAGCATCTTCTACATGTCAGTGCGTGTGACCACCTGACATTTAACATGCAAACGCTGATCTGCTCTACACTTGTATCTGTCACTTCCCTCCATGTTGTGACAGACTCCGTCCTTCACTGTTATGACGACTTGACACACACTCACACACTCACACACTCACACACTCATGATATGTCTCTTATATGTAACCGTCGCCCCTTTTCATTCCCAAGGCACTGAGTTAACATTTGATCATGGGCCTGAGGTTGAGGAGCTCTGTTGTTTTTTTACATAATTGCTGAATTGCAGATGGCCTCACAACCTTCTATAAGCCAGTATTATTTAAAGCTGCATTGTGTAACTTTTCCAGTGCCACCTTTTTGGTCTTTAGGGAGATGTTGTTGCTTTGCTTGGTATATTCCACGATATGACATTAAAAGTTCATTCAGTCTCTGTTCCTTTCGAGGTGATTTTATTATTAAGAAATACCTTTAAAGACACTGAACTGATCTGTACCTTGACCTGCTTGTCTCCACGGAGATCGAGTGTAATGCCATATCGTGAAATATTCCAGGCTGAACAGTCAGGTACATCTACATGATGTAAGTACATTTACCTTTTACCTTTTGTTTTGTAGAGATTGGGATTTCCAGGGCTGAAATAATCGAAGTGACTCTAGTGAAGATGTATGGAGATTAAAAACAGTGGAGCACTTCCTGTACATCACAAGGTGGAAGTGTTTGAGAGAAGAACTAAATTATGCAGTGTTTGAATGTTACATGTGTGTGAATGAAAACAAAAAACAACTACTTTTTTTGTAAAATCAGTATAGGTGAATGTGGTTTAGCCTTTTGGTTGGATATGGTGTTTCTGGACACATATTCAGATGCATGGAGCAGTCCACGTGCAAGTCCATCCATCTCAATCTTGGATCCCTCTCATTCCCAGGGCACAGTATTAACATTTGATCATAGTCCTGAGTGATGTGGTTGGTTTCCATGGTTCCTCTTTTTCTTAAAGGTGTATTGTCACATTTTTATCATTGGCGAGAAAAATCTTGATGCCCATGCAGCCTTTCGTGCAATTACTGAAAAAAATGAATCTATCAAGACCTGAAATTGAATTGTCTTTGTCGTGGTGGTCTGCCTTCGCTTTGCTTCGCTTTGAACTTATACACATGACACGTTGAAGATGTTCATAAGAATTCATGCATGTGATAGTACAGACAAGAGTAAGACACAGGGACATGGTTAACTTCTATTGCTGCATTTATATTAATCTTTATTATAGTTTTGTGGATAACACTGCTTAACCTAATTTAATGACATCAGAGTGACTAAACTAGCACTACAATTATTATTTCAGAACACGTCTGCAGTGATCTAAAGTACACGGTTAGTATGCGTTCTACATGATGCAAGGAGTTTCCTTTTTGCTAACTGAGATTTAAATTGCTCCTGGTGAATATACACTTCACACTACCACTTTATAAAATGTATTTTATTTAATTAGTTAACCTTAATTACGCATGCAAGAAATACATTCATAATGAACACGTTGTTTATCTGGAATGATTCAGGCTTAGTAACTTCTTTAATTAATACCCATTATTACTCCTTAATTAAGTAGTTATTAATCTTGAATCCTTCTTAATTAACTATCATGAATTATGAATCATGAAGTCTTTATTCATTTAAGGGATGGATGCACTGATCCGATACTGATATCAGATATATCGATAATGAAAATTAATACATAATGGCTTTTTGTTTCATCTTATTTTATTTTTGTTGTAAAGAAATACTCGAATTGAACCTGAAAAAACTGAATCAGTGAATCCCTAATTTAAGGCTGTAAAGATGTTATAAAGTGTTACCTGAATATCTCAACTTTAACAGAGCAGAGTTTTCTTTTGAGCAGCCTTCCAGTCATGTTAATAGGACCAACAACTGCCCCAATCAACAAAAGAAAACCCAGAGATTCCACTGATGCATGAGAGGAGTACAAGATGTCCCAGTGACCAAAGTGCGCTTTATAACAGGAGACTAAAATCAGGACAGGCCTGTGCACAGTGACATGGCGGCCCTAATAGAGGCTGATGGGTAAACAGAGCGTAGCCACCCACCTGCCTTTATCCAGGTGGAGCCACTTGAGCAAATTGCCTCTTTAATTGATGGACTTGCACTGGTTGGCGTGCACGAGAGAGTGTGCACGAGAGGGTGTGCACGGGAGGGTGTGCACGGGAGGGTGTGCACGAGAGAGAGTGTGCACGTGACTGCTGGGGTTTGTGCCTCAGTCTACAGATACCGGAGGGAGGAATCCATCTGCAGCTAATGAAATAATTGTAGTAAACCCTATGACATTGGCTTCACCTCGCTCACAGATAAACAGCAGATTTGATACATTTCTGTCATGATGGAAAACAAACATATTAAAAGTAACAGGGTTGGGCGAAACGGCAAAGAAAAACAAATACCCTTTTTTCCCAGTTCACTGAATGTTTTTCTTTTCAAAACCAAAATAAAAATCGCTTGCACTTTCACCCTCAGTCTGCTCAGTGATGCTTTGAACAAATCTCATTCTTGATTAAAATGTGATTTATTTAATGGCCCCATTTAACACTGCACTGTAACTGGTCACTGGCGATGGCGCAGTAATTGTCTAAGTCAATAAATACATGTGTACTGTGTAGATAACAGCATTTGTTGTACACACATGACTCAAATTGGCACGTCCTAAATCATCTGAATAATGAATAGTGTCAGGTTTACACATTTACTGGATGAGAAAAAGAGAATTTTGAATCATATTAAATTGATTTATCTAAATATTAAGTACAAACCTGTAAAATATTTCAAGTTTCCAAGTTTAAAAAGATAAAAATTACTGAAAAAAGTTCCAATAATAAAGTCCCTAACCCTTACACTTAAACTGGGGATTAAATAAGTGTCTATTAGTTTAATTATATGTGGAAAAGTATAAGAAAAAATGCATTTTATGAACTTTACAATGTTGCAAATTTAGACAATGGCCAAACTCTAAATGAGCAAGGCCATTGAAAATCAAATAACTACAAAAAAACTAGAATCTCCAAACTCAAAATAATTAGATCTGATGCTTGGTGTATGTTTAGCTACACAAAAGAAATCGCAACATAAAACAATGAATTTAAAAATGACTCTTTCAATCAGAAATCAGAAATCAAACAATCCGATACAACTGACATTTACATAATCTGATCCCTCCAGAAATCAGATAACGATCAGAGTTTGCAAACACAGCCCAACCCTGACCGCAGATAGCAACTATTTCCCCGGGTTGTGTCTACCTCACACTGGCAGGGGCTGAATACGTGACACCAAATGAGCCGTGCAGGGGGACAGACGGCTAAAACGCAGAGACGCAGAATATGAAATCGTGTAGGAGTGGAGAAGAAAGGAGCGAAAGAAGAGAAGCCGATGAGACAGACAGAGAGAGAGGCAGTCACAGGTTGCTGCCGACGGGTTTGCTTCCTGAAATAAATTCTTTTTGGGGGTGGGTTACCATGGCAACACAGGTAACGGCGGACCGGGATTGGCTGAGCACGTAGGCCTTCTGAGCTCTGCAAAAACAACAGATGAGGTATTTCCAACAAGTTCTAGGTCTCCGTGCGTATTTGGACTGCAGGGTACTAGACGGAAATACATTCGGATTTTAGAATGGGGAATTAGCTATGCAAATGCAGCTACTTGAACACTGTGGGCGAAACGTGGCGATAGAAGAATACTGCACGGTAGTATGAAGTACTCTTATACTTCATTTTATCGTACCGTAGACACTGCTCTGTCTGAAGCTCTGTTACTCAAGTTAGATTATAATATGAGCAACACAATTTGACCATAAAGAACTGACTTAGCTGGAACTACGATAGGTGAAGATATATTTGAGTATATTTTACGTGCATTTTTCACTACCATCAAGTTCCAATTGATTATTTGCAGAGGAGCAGAAGAGACACTGGCTTGCGACACATATCCCAGTAGACGGGAACTTAATATGTGTGAGTTAATAGGGGCTTAAGATCCTCTATCTGTTCATTATTTTGAGAATGACATGGCAAAGGTCACGGGTGTAGTCGGTGTTTGATCTGAGACACTTAATATAACTGCACGGTGAAGAACGCACAAAAATATCTGCAAACCTAAGACCTGTTTTAGAATTATAAAGGTAAAAATAGAATAATGTCTAATTGTGTTTCTTTGAAGAGTAATCACATTGAAGTACAGAAAAATAAGTTAAAAAATACATATATAAATAAGTAAAAAGCCCAATAGTTGCATAACACGACAAAGAGAGTTAAAATACATATAAATGCATAAAAATTTCAATATTCTATTAACACACAACCAATGTTGCTGTTGTATCCTATTTGTGAATTCATTTTTTTAAGTATTCACAATTGAAAAAGTAATTGATTTATTAGTAGTTCATAGCTTTGCATCGTTATTACGGGTTTAAAAATACCAATGTGCCATAATTATGTGTTGAAGTCTGTAAAATTGGATTTAAATAGGTCTCAGAATTAGGCCTCCTCGATCCGAAGTCGTTTTTCTTGCTTATTTAATGCCCGTAGCTGTTTCTATATGAGCCCTCACAACAGCTGGGGTCAAAGGTCAACTATGCTAATAGCGGCTTCCTCTTGGTGGCTGCCTCATTATTTGAAAAGTCCCACTAGAAGTATAGAAAAGTGGAGATTAGGAGACGTGCATTGAATACGGTATGGTCTATATGAATATTTCTTTTATTAGCGCACATACAAATTTCTCCTCCATCTTCTGCAGCTCTGTCTCAGCTACATTTTAAGTAAAAGGAAGCAAAGGAATATCATTATTAAAGGAATATAGGAACTCTTAAGCTCTATAATGAGCTGAAATGAACCAGAATCTACATCCATAACCTTAATTAAAGCTTTAAAATATTATATAAATTATACCCTGAATTTAATCTAAACCCTTACACATCCTTAATGCATCGGCTTTCAGCTTTAAACTGAATTGCAGACATTTTATTCTGGCCAACCTGCTGCCAAGAGAACGCATATAAAGCTTTATTTAAACACTTGAAGGCGAAGGACATGTGCACAAACTGTGTCAAACTGCTCTGTGTCAAGTCTGTGGTTAAACAAGACTATTCTGGAAGGACTGTCAGTTCTGTTGAGTGAAAGTGTAGATACCGGAACAAAAAATACTGATAAAAAGGATAAAGTATTATGCACAGATTCAGATATCTAATAAAGCTTCAGTTCAGTTTTGTTCAACAGAAACAACTGAATTGATCTTCGTCCAAGCTGTTTTTATTAGCATATTTTTGTTTGCTCAAACTGCAAATGAGGTAAAACAAACAAAAAAATGCTCTTAAATGTAGTGAGGTAAAAGTAAAAAAAATGTAAAGTAAAGTATATAAATCAAATGTATACAGAGCTCTACAGATTTACAACCTTATCGGCAGTGGATACGTCCTGATCACTCCTTCACTGTGGTTCTCCTCGAGGTTTCTCGGTTTTTCCCCACTGTTTTTTTTTTGAGTTTTTCCTTGCCGAAGAAGGAGGGTCTAAGGACAGGATTCCTTGCCGAAGAAGGAGGGTCTAAGGACAGGAGATGCTGGGACAATTATCCATTTGCTGCTTGTTGTTGGACATTCTGTATTTTTGAATTATTTATTTATTTTTTTTCTTATTCTGCTTCATTCTCTGACGTCTTTGTTTGCTAATTTAACAATTTTGTGAAGCCCGCTGAGATAACTGTTATGATTTTGGGCTATACAAAAATAAATTGAATTGAACTTTACTGCTTTTATTTGGTTACTTTCCACCACTGCTAAAGATACAGTCAGAACTTATCCACAATAACAACGCCAGTAACAATTGATAGCATCATCATACAAAAATAAAACAAAATAAAATATCCGTTGATCTGCCCATGACTCACCAGTTCTAAATTATGACTCTCCAGGAAATAACCCGGCAGGACTGAGTCACGTCTTAACAGGTCTAAACCATTACTAATATATCTTATGCGGGATTGTGCTCAAATTGCCAACAGTGGTTACAAAACATAAATCCTATTGTGAGCTTGTGCTTGAGCTGCAAGCACTAAACCCACTGAAAGGAGTTTGCCGTTTTAATTCTGTGCTGAAGTGCATTTACATAAATAGTCTTCTTAATTAAGTCTCATTCAGAGCAGAGCCACATTTTCCACTGTTTGCTGGTGCAGCGTTTTACTCAGTGTCCTTAAAAATCTCCTCCCAGAGCAGCAGCAGCACCGGAGCGTATCTCCCTGTGGTGCCCTCTGGAGGTGTGGAGACACAGGAGAGGACAAGATACAGGAGCACATATGTAGAGTCCCATATATAAGTAAGAGAAAGAGTAGATGTAGCTCGCTGCATGATCCTGGACTTTTTACTTGGCTATTTTTGGCTCCAAATGTGCTCCTATAACTGCCAGCCTCATGAGCTTCATTTGACTGGAGCCGAACACTCACTTAGTTCACTTCTTTGTACAGTCTATGGGCTTTATTGTTAGTATTTATTATTAAACCACTTATTACATGTCAAGTTAGGTATTTTTCAATTGTCTTTTCGAATAGAATGATCAAAGAATGAAAATTGTATTGATGATAACACTATATTGAAACTGAACTAGTTATTTGCAACTATGCGTAGATGGATTTGATACCATTCTCATAATGAAAAATAACCCAAAACCTTTATAAATATCCAAAGGAATTGATTGTGTGCCTGTATGTTACCTTTATAAATATCCAAAGGAATTGATTCTCATGGAGTCAAATTGTGTGCCCGTATGATGGACTTTTCCTTGCATTCCTAACACCATTTGAAGAGAGAGAAAATAAGGGTAAAAATCTGTGAAAATAAAAGAATAATATGATTAAAAGCGCCTGAGGACCTCCGCCCATCAGCCCACACTCCGGTCACTGTGTAAATCCAGATAAGGAAGCCTGGTTTCTTCTGCTAACAGGCTCTGCATTGGTGCTGACAGAGGCTGAATACCAATTAGAGTGAGCTGGCACCTCTCCCACAGAGAGACAGACACTGGTGCAGCACATACAGGGACGGCCATAGAAGAGACTTAAAGGGACAGGATGAATGCAACAACAGCTGACCTTATAAAGTCAGAACACAGGGGGGATCCAGAGAGCAGGGCAAGAAAGGAGGGCTGTCTGCAGAGAGAGGGGTGACATGTGACAAGGGATTTATTTAAAACTGATTTTGACTGTCTTACAAATATGAAAAGCATAACTATTTTCTGTAAAGGAGCACTGTGTAACTTTCTGCCATCTGCTAGTGATATTATTTCTTTGCCTGGAATGTTTGCTCCATTTACACAAGAGCTTTAAATCCAATTAAAAATCATTTAATCTGGAATAAAAGTTAATTCCGCTTTAAAAAGACCACGTAAACGCTTAATTCCTAATGATTATTCGGAATTAAACTTTATTCCGATTTAAGTGGGCGGTTTATTCCAATGTTAAAGCCGATTTAATTTATTCCGTGACCATGTAAACGTTTATTCTGCTTAAAAATAATTCAGATCGCCGTGCACATTGGGATGCCCTCTGCAAAAAGGCGCCCGGAGCAAACTTTAGTCTCGAACTGAAACAATTTTTTAATAAGTGCGCTGGATGAACTACAGATAATGAAAAGAGCGGATGGCAGAAAACAGCAAAAGCGGAAAGAAAAAGCAAAAATGCCGGTAGCAGCTGATTGTGTGTTTTCTTCCGGTCGATGTAAATACATTTGTGTCCCTGTCCTGTAACTTGGCTTGGTGTGGCTGCTTGTCTCCATGGAGATAGTTAAATTAAGTGCCATACTGTAGGAATAAAGCTTTCCTAGCATCCCAACTATTCACCATGATGCATTTAAAGTGCTTTTCATGACTTTCAGACACCAGAAGGGAGTTCTGCAGTCATGGTAATGCTAAAGACATCAATGCATGCTATCACTTCCTGATTCTCAGACAATAAAACACTTTAGAAGTAAATCCAAACAGTATTCACTTATCTCATTTTGACCCAAAGAGCTGCTTTTCACAAGGAAAACTATTTTTTCTCCATGCAAAAAAACCAAAACAGTAAAGCCACTTTAAAGTCTTTAAATTGTCCAACAGCTTGGTCTTGTTAGCAAAATGATCAATTGCCAAAAGCCGGTTGGCAGCGCTAGTGAAACAGAAACAGAACAGAAAATATGTTGGATTTCAAGTCTGAGCGTAATAAAGTTAATAAGTCATTTTACTGTGCAACCTTGTGTAACAGAAGAGAATTTGTTTTTGAAATGTAAAATTCATCTTTCCAGTTCAATGCGCTAGACTGCAAGAAACAATAGCGCGTAATGCTAACAACAACTAGCATGCTAACAGTACTCTTCCTGATTTTCAAGACAGATAAAACACTCTGTAATATATGCAGTCAGCACACAGTAGTGGAAAATGGTTAGAGCCAGTTCAAGTCTTTAAACTGTCCAACTGCTTGGTCTTGTTTGCTAAATTACCACCAAAATTAGTCTTTTGAAACTTTTTTTTTTTTTCAAATTAAAAAAATAGACAACAAGGACAAATATTGTGATGAACTGTGAGGCTGGTATCTTGAGAAAAGGTGCAACCGAAAAGATTTTTGTCTTAAAAATGTGTTTGTAACTGGTATGAACCAATAGTCACTTAGTTCTCGTTGAAACCAGCAAAAATGCCCGCTTAGACGTGGCGATTCCTTCCTGTCTTTGCCTAGAAGAGAAAAACTCCAGTGACCATTTAAACGTCGTGGTCTCTTCGAGGATCTTAAGTTTGGAGGCTCGTCTTCCCTCCGTCTCGACATGACAGATTGTGGTGAGGTAATAGCAGAGTGGGCTTGATGATGCTCTAGTGTTGAATCCAATGAATAATTTATCATTGATCCAGCGACACAGACTCCTTTAAAGTGCATTGACTGTTCTGCTCCTGCCA
Source organism: Scartelaos histophorus (assembly GCA_000787155.1). Classification (NCBI taxonomy): domain Eukaryota; kingdom Metazoa; phylum Chordata; class Actinopteri; order Gobiiformes; family Gobiidae; genus Scartelaos; species Scartelaos histophorus. The sequence goes on along the minus strand of JACN01141002.1, from coordinate 28,131 downwards.
TTATGCACATGAAGTATACTGTGTCTGCATGCATATATTTACAGGCAGCGTACCACTCTAATGTCTGACGAAGCAGCATCAATAATGGACTTTCAAAGATGAATTTAAATTTGATTTTTTTTTCTGACAAAATCTGAGTGACATTTTATCAGTTCCCTTAAGTACATTTGGTATTCGTAGATATCCACCTATATATTAAAGGCGCACGGTGCAACATTTCTGGTGGAGATGCTGTTGCAAACTTTAAAATTTTGACTTAAAACCTGCATTCTTTCTCTGAATGTGCTTGCCTTTCCACAGATCTGACCTGTGACTTGCCCCTGTGATGCCACCTGTAGAAATAAATACGTGTAATGCCATACTGTGAAACATTGCCAGCAACATCTCCATGGAGACAACCTGGTGACAGATCCGTCTCTCAAAAATGGATAATATCACAATTTTTGCTTTGGAAATGTTTTTAATATAATAATAATAGTTAATAATTCCTTGCATTTATATAGCGCTTTTCAAGACACCCAAAGCGCTTTATAGTTCATTCTTGAAGTGTGAAGTGCCTTGCCTAAGGACACAACAACAGTTTTTTGCCACTGCCACTGTGGCACCTGGAATTCCCAATATTGTGTATATACTTTAAAAGAAGAAAAATATAAAGGATCATGCAGGAAAATAATATAAAATCTTTACGTTTTATGCGATGCTTGAATTTCTAGTCATTTAGCAAATTTGGATTGCAACAATATAGTCCGAATGATCAATATGACCTTTTTATTTTTAACATTTGAACACTATTTTATAAGGTCATGAATATGCGTTTGCAGCATAATACATAAAACCTACTAGTTTCCATATCTGCCTGTCTATTGTTATGGAAAACTTGGAAACGTCGGCTCTCATTCCAGTACAATACAACACATAAGAAGAGAAAGTGCAGCACTCGGTGAGAACTTGACTCATGGTGGTAATAGTGTTTTAAATAAAGAATAAGAATAAAGTCCCCGGACACTAGGCCCCTAGCCGGAGGAGACGGCGCACTTAAACAACTAAACCCGTTTCATTGTACGTCCGTGCACTCGCCGATACACAAAGCGCTCATCTTCCTCTTCACCATCGTTCTTTTCATCCTCTCGATTGCTTCATTTGAATGGCAGTGGCATTTTTTTATAATGAGAGTCAATTGCAAGCTGCTACCTTTGTGATTGGACAATGCCGTTTTTAAAGGGAGAAGCAACTGTGTTAAACCCGTTGGCTCGATGCTTTTGCTGAGGTGACCCGTGCACAAGACAGGCACGGATTTTTGTCCAGTGCAGTTCCAATTTGTAGTTATACAAACGTGGATTTATAGTAACTGGTTCTTTGAGCAGTACAATTTTTCATGTTTTATTATTTATGTGCATTTTCACACATTTTCTTAGCTTTATATAGTTAAGTAACCATGTGTTTCTATTACTCCAAAATATGAATTCACCTCTCCATAGAACAGATCTGTAACATGACCTGGTTGTAGAGCTGTGTTGAAAAAATCGATTTTCCGATTCTGAATCGATTCACATATTAAATTCTCAATATCGATTCGCGCGTCCAAAAATCGATTACTAAATATATATAAACAATATTATTTTTTAGTAGCCTATTCCCCCGGTAAACTTTTATCTAAGTCGCATCCATGGTCCCCCGGTAAACTTTTATCTAAGTCACGTCCATGGTATTCACGTTGTGGCGCACTCGCAAGCCGGTCTCAAACTCCCAAATATTGCACGTCTGCTTGGGAGAGTGAGGCACATAGCAAAGTTTTTCCATCGCAGTACTACAGCCACTCTCACAGTAATACTTGCAAATACTTGCATAATTTGCTGTTAAATGTCAATCTAATGCTAGTTTTAACATGTTGTATGTAAAACAGGTTAAGGTTAAAAAAAATGTTTTTAAGAACACTAACCAGAATCGAGACTGGATCGGATCGAATCAGGATAATCGATCCTTAATCTTAAGAATTGGAATCAAATCGATTCTTGAGATTTGAATCGATACCCAGCCCTACCTGGTTGTATAACTTATTTCATTCCACGGAAATATGTTTTAACTGTGGAACATTCCAGGTAAAGCGGAAACATCTTCATGGAGAAAAGTGCCGAAAAAGTTACATAGTGCACCTGCGTATCCACGACAATTCATCCGTGGTAAACGTAGATCACATACTGTCTTTGCATATTTTGACCATACTAATTGCCATAAATTATCTTGCTTCATTTCTTGATTTTGCCCAAAATAGAGTGTATGAGTTTGCCTTGCAGGTTACATTAGCATTTCTCATTAACATTGCTAATCTTGTTGACTTCTCTGTGTCTGTTTATCGCTTTAGAGTTATTTTTACACCGACGCTGTGCTCTTTCACTGTATAGCTCAAGGGCAAATCCACCTGTAAATTACTCTTTGGTTCAGTTAAGAGTTATTTGACGCTTGTTCACTTTTTATTAGCCTGGTGAAAAATGATTGGACTTTCTGAAAGTCAAATGAACATTTTTGCTGCGCGGTCAGTTGCCTCTAACAGGGTTACATAAGCTAAGTGAAATTATTTTACAGTGACTCAGAGCCATACAAGATTTTTCTCCCTCTGAGTAATGGTTGGACTTTAATTAGCTTTGTCACATATTCTGCAGTCATTTTTATTTGGTCCTTATGGAGTTTATCCAAATGCACATGGCTTTGATATTGTGACTCGTGACAGTTAGTATTAACGTAAAAGCGTATCTACCCGAGCTGTGCCAGGAACACTTTGCTTTCATAGAATTACTATTTGTTTGTGATATGTCATCCACCAAAATAAATTGTATTGCGCTGCTATAGTTTGCCAGCTCCCACAGCACTTTGGCAACCTGGAAAATTAGAAATGTACACCACAAAACTTATGTTCAAATTGAAATTGCATCCTGGAAGTGTTGCGTGCCGTTCATGCCAAAGCTTTCCCATATCCATATTTTTGCTGTGCGTATTCCTGTGTTGCTGTAAAAAAAAAAAAGATTACGTTATCTTGGCATACGTGGGATGCTAGTACACGTGTGCTATCATGGCTGACACACTTTCACATCCACACACACACACTCAGGTATGGCTGCGCACTGATAAACCAGATCGGGTCTTTCTCTAGACAGTGCACCCAGGGGCGCAGCGCAGTCGCACCAGGAAATGACACACACCGCATTTTTATATTGGCTCTCGCTGACAGTTTTGTTTATTTTTGTTTTGCTCAATGCTACTGCTCCTTTTTGAAAATGAAAAAGTCTGAATGCGCAACCCCAGCCAGCCCAGGGACCTGTTACTCTATGGTATTTGTACTCCTACACTTTGGTTTGCAGGTGCTTTTCTTGTTACTGCCAAACTCACACCAGAGGTTTTGTTCTACATATTTGGAGCTACATGTTTACCTGCTTTTATTTTTGTCTTGAAGAATAAGAGCAGGATGTATCAAGGGTGCCAAGACTGTGATAGCTGCAGGGTCCAAACCTCTCCAAGAAAAGATCCAAACTACTAACAGGTGAATAGAGTTGATAAGCATTTTGTATTGAATAAAACCAGGAAAAGTTGAACACACATAACTCATGTTGGAATTTGAACTGGCAGGTGTTGTCTGTTCTGACAGGTATTGATTGATTTATTCATTATATGTAAATATGTAGCCTTATTTTCAGTAGCACAGTTTGCCTGGGGCTGCCAGTTACTTTGGTACTTCTCAGTTTTTGCCTTATTTCGATATTAATAATAATAATTCATAATAATTCCTTGCATTTATATAGCACTTTTCAAGACACCCAAAGCGCTTTACAGTTCATTCTTCTTTCACTCCACACTCAGTGGTGATAAGCTGCTATTACAGCCACAGCTGCCCTGGGGCGGACTGACAGAAGCGAGGCTGCCAATCTGCGCCATCGGCCCCTCCGACCACCACCATCGTTATTAAATTAAGGGATTTACATTTTTGCACTTATTAGCCCTTCAAAGATTGTACATTTAATCTCAAATACATTTCTAAAAGACTCTTAATTTGAAAGTATATTTGTGTTGTCTCTGCTCTAAAGGGAAATTAGTTTAAAATGTCAAAATATAGCCCACAATTGCGTGAATACAAATAACGTAGCAATTTTTTTGTGTAAAAAACAAAAAAAAAAAAAAAAAATCATAATAATAATACATTTTATTTGTAATGCACTTTACATTTCAGCGAAATCTCAAAGTGCTACAGTGAAAGCATAAAAGATAATAAAAACATATAAAAATTACATAAATGTGCTAAGATTAGTGTCTGGTTAAGATTAAGCAAAAAGTAAAGGTTAAAGTTATAAGGAGATGGGCTAGTAACACTGACAACCATTTTTACTGTTAAGGACCAGTGACCTCGTCGTTTGAGCGGAAATCTACCCCCAAACCCCTCTCAATATCAGCAATTCCGATAAAATATTCTCACAGTTGAAAGTGTATTGTTTGCGTTCCGAATCCACCATGTGCCAATAAATAGGTTTGACTCCCGTAGTATTTGGGTTCTTACGATTTTGTCTACCGAGCTCCCACACATTTTTCTTTTTACTGTCACATAAGGACCTCCCCACTTCTCCCCAGATTGTGCATTTGCTTTCCTGTGAGTCCTTTGGCACATAACCCGGCCTCCTCTCCCCTTCTGTTCCCTCTATATCACACCAGTATAGGTTATCCCCTGCTTTATCACTATCCTCTACCTCATAAATCTGTACGCTCATAGCCTTGCGTTGCCGCTTATGCATATTCATAACGCCACAGTCTAAATATTCATGAGCAAATGTCTGGGCCAAACTACCTCCCCCTTCAGAATAGTGAAATATAAGCCACACTTTGCCTTTTTATGTTTTTGTTTTTGCGGTATTTGCTGCCGACGGGTGGGGAGTTTTGAATCCTATGATGTATCTGCATGTCGCCGAAAGATTTACTATCCGATGTTTTCTCCTTGCTCCACACATGACTCCACGATGCTTTTTTCTATATTCCCTCTTCACTGTATGCTTTGTGTTTTTGTCTGAAATTGTCTCCAGGGTTGGTTGTTGAAGCTGAAAAATGAATACCGTAACAACTTTTGATAGGTTTATTTTTCAGAGACGGCGCGCGCATATATCACGGTTATAACAATAAATGACATATTACCATGCAAATTAGCGATGCATCACTAGCACTTGTTTACAACCAAAACAAAACCATAAACGTAACATGTTTTATTGGAAATCAAGTCCTCAGCGACTACTTTTTATTGAAAAGTGGTGCCTGGGGGTGTGTAATGTAGCAATATATTATGATTTCATGTGGCAGGAATACTGGCGCATCTCTTGCTCCACCATTTTGGATTGGGAGAAAATGGAGAATGTTCTACAATATAAGGGGATTGCCAAAAGGTCTATTGGGGTAAACATCTCAGAAGCTCTCAGGATCTTTGTTGAGATCTATACATACTCTAGATCATAAGTGGTGTGTGTTTTTTAATTCAATTTTGATACTATTCACTTGATTGATGCTCAATTCAGATTTCAATACCCCAATAACAATCAAAAAATGTTTTTCTAGACTAGTTTCAACACAAAATATGAGTGCTTTCCTAATGTGGTCATGGCGGATTTCAGATTGTCGAAAGTGATGATATCGTGCTCCCAGGTGAAGTTAAAGTTTCCCTATTGATTACACTGATTTACTTCATTTTGCTTAGACAATAACAGCAACAAAGGTGCAACTATAAATGGTAAAATGAATTCAAAATAAGTTGGGAAAATAGCAGGACACTGGTATCAAATAAGGAATAATTGGATAAATGTATATGTACCAGTACAAGTAAAAATAAAGTATAGAAATATACAGTAGCAATAGTCATACTCATCGGTGTATCTCAGCTATATAGAAGAGGTCGTCAAGAGGAACAATGCAAAGATGAAACAGTGACTGACATGACAGGAGCTTGTGTCTCACATCAGGGTGTAAATGTAAAGCTGTATGTATAGTATAGTATGAATGGAGTCCACACCACACTCCACACAACTCCTGTGTGTATTATCAGTCTATATAATGTTATGACGACATGTGAAACACAGCTAAAGATCATTCTTAAACTGATCAGAAAGGAATGGCCAAATTTTGTCCCATGTGTGTGATATTTGTAGCAATACTTCCCATACCAGTTTTTATTTGACTGATGTCTGATTTTCTGTACTTTTGTTTTCCCATCCTAAATGCATGACTCCCTTTGTGTGAACTGAAGCTTTATGCTCCAGTTGTAATCAGGTCCTTCCTCTTTGTTCAGAGGAAGAAAAGTTGGACAGGTGGAGTGCTTTCCTCCCATTTATTGGCTGTGTTCCTGTGTGGATGACGGCTTTGATAGTGGATGGATGGCTGCAGCAGGGAGGAGCACAGAGGTGCTGAGTTGTTCTTCACAGTGGGAAATTGCCAGACTCCTGCTGTGTTTGCTTTTTCATTAAATTTACCGTGTTTTTACAATATATGCCTAAAGTACATGATGATTCTGAGACACTTGACACATGCTTAAAGCTGATTCTTCAGTTAATTATGGATTTGATGCATTTTAAAATAATATGAGTCTCTTGGCATTTTTATACTTTTAATAAATTAGCTAGTATTGTATGGTAAACAGGAGGGATGCAACTATATTCGGTTTATTATAGAATTTTTCAATGCTGTTGACACGATTTGATATACATGTCGGGTCGATGTGCATGTGTCCTCCATGCGCACTGTGAAGTCATTTATTTTCATCCAAGTGAAAAACAGTTATCATGGCGTCCTCAGATGCAACAAGAAAACCGCTACATAGGGACATACAGTTAAAATATTCTAACAGAGGTGGGTTTTATCTTTCAGTCACTTTTTATTTTACATTAATAGACCCAGGAATGACAGACATTAAGTTTTAAAAACTTTACAGTTACTTTTTGCTTTACATTGGCTTTAATCAAATGCACTGGTACATACAGCCACGACTTGACTCGCAATAGACACCGTCTTTTTCTTCGACTCTATCAGAAAATGATCTGTTGAGACATTTCTGTGTGCTATAACATAGTTTTAGTGTTCAGAAAAAAAAGCTGGGGGAGCTGTGTGTGTAAAGAGCAGGGCAGTGTGGGGGGAGCTACTGTCTCTGCTGAGACAGACAGTAGCCAACACCAGAGCCTGAATGCAGTGACAGACAGAACATAAATCATCAAATCATTATCAAAAAAAGAAAAGTCTGATAGTGTAACTCCTCTAACAGTCAATATTAAGAGTAGACTGGCAATATTATAAAATATAAAATAGCTCGATGAAGCACTCTTATTATTTTAAAAATCCTGAGCTGTAAATCACTGAACCAAATGAACTAAAACACATCACTCATAAACTATAACTCTACAGTAGTTGTACTGTAATGTACTGTATGTGGTGTATGTATCGTTTCATCATGTTTGTATTATATATTATTGTATTATACTCATTAGCAGAAAAGAATTACATGAGATTTTTTTTGCACCTTAAAACGTATTGAAATCTAATTGACATCATGACCCTTGTATCGAGATACTTATCGAATCGTGGGAAAACTGTACTGTTGCAAAACTATTAAACAGACAAAGTGCTCGTGTTATGAGTTTTAAAATGAGTTAGATAAAGGAAAACTCTACTTAACTCATTTGTCAGCATTGTTTATTTATAAGTATTGAGTCATTTACTAGGTTATATAATCTAGAATATAAATTATGTCCACAAAAAGACAATAAAGGAAAGTGCAAATGTTAATATACTTATATAAATAATATTCCTTAAGATAAATGTTTATTTCTCCATTTTGTTATTCTTGCGCTGCAAGTTACTATTTTCTGATCTTCCACAAGCGAAAAATGAGCAGCTCTTACTAAACTCGATGATTCAAGTTTAGCCGAACAAAATGCTCATCTTTATAAGATTCAGGTACTTGTTAAGTAACCCAATTACAGAAGCAGTGAGAGGAAAAAGCCCGAGGGAATACTTCTATTAATGGCCTCCAAGTTCAGCCCATATTTAATATGCCACCAATTTTACTGCTTTCTGCATTCTTATTTTTATGTCTGCCTGTAGCACGATGCATGGTGCACAGTATATGGTCATTTAGCATGTTCATGATCCATTGAGTGTAATTATGCCCCTGTAATGCTACGAGAGAAGAAACAATGGTGCTGCTATAAGTCGCTAATTACGGTTTTACACAAGGGGCCTGTAGTCTAAGGTGTTCAGGCGGAGAAGCTGTGATCACAACAGGAGTGCGCTCTGCTTCAGCGCCTTGCCACAATCTGTGTGGACAAGTATAACTGATGCCACCTCGCACTGTTAGTCAATGGGCTGTGGCACTGTGCATGTTCTTTACACATTTACATTGAACTGTTTTAGTTGCCATGATGCTTTTTTCCAACATATTGTATCATACTAGTAAATGCATGTTATTTTATTTTTCTCGTACTCATTACATTCTGTGGGTGGCTGGAGTGAATAGACTTTATGTTCTTGTAGTGCAGTTGTATAATAAATGGAGAGGAAAGAGCCCATATTACACTATTTTCTGATCTATGCCATAATGTTGTTTCTTTATCAAAACCACACCTGGAGTTGCGTTTCATTTACACATGTATAACACACAAATCCTGCATATTTAGGCTTTTTATTTTCCGTTCTTTCTACTTTAGAAAACACCAGATGAAACACTGTGCAACTTGTGGCTGCTTGTCTCCATGGAGATGTTATTGCTTTCCCCGGTATGACATGAAACATATCCATAGCATTTGTTCATTATGGGTGTTTCTGTTGCTCAAAAATACAATAATTCCTTCTGTGAATTTGGAGAGACACTAGAAATGTTATGCAGTGCACCTTTACGTCAAAAACAGACAATCTTGTGGCAGATGTAGACAGAGAATGTACCTGCGTTCCTGATATTATAGTGAAAACATGACCTCTTTGTGATATTTTCAGTTTATAAAAAAGGTCATTTCAAGGAGCTATACAGAAAGGGCCTGCAGATTCCTTCATGACCAAGCACATGCGTATAATGCACCTTATAGGGTTGAAGCTACTTAATCTTGCATGCAGATCTGTCTGGCTGCAGGGATATTTGTCTCATGGTGCGCTGCTATTTCCATACCACATATAAAAGGTAAAGGTTAGAGTTAATTCAGATGGATGGGACTTTGGTGGGGAACAGCTGGCAATAGAGGGGTCCTTTATTTAGATTTTAAATGTGACCTTTATAATGGGCATCACATTGCCGGCCACATGGTCTAATTTAGCCCCAAAGCTGCACAAGGGCAATTGTGTCTCCCTGGTTTAAAATTAAGACTAAAAGAAGCAGTGGAGTGAGTGAGGCAGCTTGTCTTTCACATTCAACTGGGCCCAGCAGGCGCCAGAAGAATTCATCTAAAGCCTGACAATTAAGGACAAACAATGGGAGACAAATGCTCACCCTCCCATTTAACTACTGATTTATTAGGAGTCATAATTCCAGTCTTGCATAGCACTTTTCCGATACTACAGTCACTCATGATTCATACTTGGTAGAGGTAAGATTACAGCCACAGCTTCCCTTTGGCATCATCCTGCACTAATCACAACCTTGGATGTTTATTGTTGAATTAGTAAGGAGGGTAGAGCGCGTCCCCGAGTCTTTAGCAGCCTAAAGACTGCCTGTAGCGAGGCTCAAACCATCAACCTTGAAATTAAGATCGCTTTATTCTGCTGAATTACTCTTTGCTTTTTGTTTAAACAGTTTAGCAAAACACGCAACGGTTAACTAAAGAAAGAATAATTTAAGATGCTGAGATAACTGATGCTTTCTTAAAACAAAGCCTAGAAGAAATGGATCCACGTTGACAATTTTCATAATTCTATTGTTGCGTAGCACTTTTATAATACTCATACTTGGTAGCGGTAGCTTCTTGTGTAGCCATATCTTTTCTTAGGCACCGACTTGCACTAATCACAGCCTATTTATTGTTGAATTAGCATGGATATTAGAGTGTCTTGCCCAAGTGTTCTGCAGCCAAAACATTGCCTGTAGCGAGGCCAGAACCATCAACCTTGGAACGGAGATTGTTTTACTTTACCGAATTACTCTTTTGCCTTTCTTTAAACAGTTTAACAAAAAGCACACGCATTTCAGTATCATTTAAGATGCGGGGATAGCGGATTCTTTCTTAAAAAGACTAGGAAAAAGCATCTCATTGATATATTCTGACAATTTTCATAATTCATCGGGAGGTAACTGTTCTGTGGGGTTGACAGCGGGAGAGTTTAAAGCGTAAAGCGCAGAAGATATTTCCAGCAGTACCCCTCTCTTCAATCATTAGCCTATCTGAGTATCCTCTGTGCTGCGTCTTCTCGGCGCAGTATGTGGGAATGTGTGAGTAGCACCTCGGGTACAATGGCGCTGTACGGTGGCGTGGTTTTCTCATTGTCAGTCTGCTGTCGGTTGATTGTAGGAAGAAGGTCTTTCCAGCACAATCATCTCCACTCAGCTTACTGTAGAGATAGAGAAAGGAGCGATAAACCTTTTAGAATAACTATAGGGTCACAGCTTGGACCACTCATTTACTTTTACTGTCTTTTGTCTCATTTTGTCCTTCCGTCTGCAGCGTTTTCTTTCATTTTTCCCTTCCCCCCTCCGTCCATCACTCCCTTCTTTGCCTCTGACATACGTGACATCCTTATTTCAAAGCCCAAATTACTATGGTGAAGTCTGGGATGAAGAGACAGCCCCATGCCTCTCTCAGAGTCTGAATGACGTTTATTAGTTCTGTGATGTGTTACGTGTAATTGGCTACGCTGATAATCGTGGCACAAGGCTCATGTACTTACAATATTCAGGTTTGGCACAAAAACACCCACGCTCTCTGGTAGTTGGTTCATTTTTGGTCGAAATTCTGAAAATTAATACGATTTTTTTTTTTTTTCGCCTAATCTTAGAAGAGAAACTTTTGATTAACTAGTGCTGCTGAAATAGTGCTCAAGGGGAATGGGTCTATGGTCGAGAAGTCTTTGTCGTTCTTTTGAATTTAGACTGGCTTTTAACTTCTGATTTAACGCTTTGGGTGGTTATACTAGAATAAATGTGATTATATTATGACATTAGTATGATTTCTTGGCAATTTCTGCAGTTTTATTATTATCATTTTTATTTGTAGATATACATGTATTTAATTATGCCTTATTTGACACCAGTTTCTTGTTATTCTTATTTTAAATGTATTATTGTCATTTATATTTTTGCTCTTGTTACTATAATATACTGGGATGAGCTACAGTGTCCTAATAAGCCCCATTGTGGATCAATAAAGACTTAATTAAATTAGGGGAAAAAAAATGTCAGAATGATCCCTTCTTGGCATGTAGAATTTCTTCTTATTTGCCGTGTACTAGCAACATACCACAAACAGCAAGTGCACCACACTAAATAAGTCAATATGATTTTTTTTCTAATTCTAAGTTTAAAGTGCCCAAGTGAACTACCTGCATCTTTATACCTTTAGAACAATATTACTGTCTTTCTTTCTTCGGTGACAACTGTGTTAATAGCTCTCGGTCTCCCTTCCCAATAAGTTTTTAGTCCCATCTATGTTTCCCCAGTGATGAAGAGCCCAAGCTCAACTTTGGCTGTATTTCCCATTTTACTTTAGCTCTGTTCTTTTGATTTTATCTGCTGTTTGTGACTCCCGCTGCCCCGGCATCACCTACGGAACATATATGGGGATAATAAAGTGTACCTTATTTTTACCTATTCTTTCTCGAACTCGAAAACAGTTCATTTCTTCGTTTCTTTTATTTCAAATGGACATGCTTAGTTATCGGAGTATGATTTCAAATTTCAAAGTGTAATTTGCGCTGATTGCTGTTGGATTGATCAGGATTTCTGGCTCTTTCGTAGTAGTAGTCGTCGTGCACACAGAATCGAGCTTGAACCACTATGATTTGCTGCTGCGTGCTCTGCTTGGTGAGCCATCGTGTTGCCCCAAATTACTTAACACTTCAGGGAAAAGGAGTACCAGGTGTACCACTAGCAGCGCGGCATAGTTGAAACATTCAAAAATAACAGGCTTGTAAAATTGTTATGTAATCTTCTTGGCATGCGTTTCGTTCCTTATTGATGCAAGGGCTCGGAGGGAGCGGTTGACCTGAACAACAGCCAAACGCTGACACCCATCAGTGAAAGTGAGGCTCCCTGTGGGCCCAGTCGCTCGCTCCTCGTCGGCTCCATCACAACAACTGCTTACCATCTCTGTTTTTACCACGCTTAAGAAAATATTCACTTTCAGCTTGTTGTGTCTGCCAACTTTAAACACCTCGGGCGCTCGCTGTCTGTCAAATAAGCTTGAATCTGGTCTTTTGGCATGTCTCTTATGTCAGCAATGTCTTTTTTATTTATTTTTTTAAAGAGGGCATGCGGTAACTGATAACGCAATAATGTTATATATAGAATAAAATGATTCGCTCGTGTATTTGAGTGCGTCATTGAGTCAAACCAAACTTGCACTTATTTTTTTCTAAATGCAACCTCTGACCTCCTAGTGTTTTTGCTCATTTTCAACAACTTTTACAAATCCATGCAAAATGTGTATTCCAAAGGACGTCTCCTGGATATGGATAATGCCCCCTAACCTGCCAGACAGATATGTGCATCACTCCGAATTGAGTTCTTCGCATTACCCATCTGGAACGGCGCTCACTGTTTAGAAAAAGGAGGAGTTTTCAGCAGAAATGCCTCGATCTGATTCAGCGCCCGCACCCGCCAGTTTCATTTTAGCCAAACGCGCCGAGCTTGTCAAAAAGACGTATCCAGCTTGCGCAAAGTAAAACCGAAACAAGTGTGGTGCTGGAGAGGGAAGATGATGATAAAAAACTTTACAAATTTGTGCATTAAGGGTCGTATTTACCACCATCACTGTCCGCCGGTTGTCGTCACGTTGTCTAAAACATCTCCCCAAATTTGTGCATTAAGGGTCGTATTTACATCTCCCCATCAAATTGCTGTAGCCTATCTATTCGCCAGCCTATCTATTCACCAGCCTATCTATTCGCCCCCTCTTATAGTTATTGACCAGTGTAAGCTAATAATATCCCCCAAAACCTGTCCTGTAGAGGCTCACGCACAGATTATCAAGTTATGACAATTTAGCTAAACCCATCAGTGATTATTGTGTTCTCCTCGATGGCTCTGCGGTGTACTTAGTTGAGTTAGATCTTTCTCGTGTGCAGTTACAGGGAACAAATCGAGTTGGTCCATTTATTCACACCGTAACAAACCGCAGTGTGGGGTCGGGAATGCCCCTGTATATCGACTCTGGACTTTAAATAATTAAACACCGAAGAGCTACTATCCCCTGCCCTGCTCACCTTGGTTATAGTGCTTTGCCAAATGTTCGCAAGCAACCCTGAACGAAGTCAAAAGAGCACGTTTGTTCTGCTTTTATCTTGATCCATTCATTGCATTGTATCATATTTGCTATAGGACATAAGTTAACTGTTAAACGACATAAATTTCCACGATGTAAAATGTCTTTCTGGTCTCCATGAAAGTTTATTGTTTAGTGTGGAATGTTTCACAGTTTTAAACTTCTCTTTTTTGTATTCATGAATTGTCTCCGTGGATATAGACACTTTCATGCCCCACAGTGGAACATATTAGGTAAAGAAATAACATCTCATAGAAACAAGGTGGTGACATCAGAAAACTTACATAGTGCATCTAAAATGAACTATAATAGTGTGGCATTAACAACCAAAAACATTAAGATTTAAATTCTCTTAAAGATTTAGCTACATACAGCTATTATATATTTCTTCGGTTTTTATCCATTTACAATTTATATTTCCTCTCTTACTGTGAACTTTGCATATTTGTCTTTGTGCCATGTATCAGTGTACTTTTTGAGTCATGATAGAGCAACGGTTGTGGTCTTTCACATTCAAGCTCTCTGTAAGGTTCACCTGCTAATGGATTTGGTTGACTTTAACATTTAAAAGCAGCTCAAATAAGGGGTTATAGTCAGGTCAGTGGGTAGAAAAAAATACGGAAATGTAGCCTGCTGATCTTTTGGGCACTGACCGGAATATCTTACTGGTTACAGCATTTGCTCGATCGGATTTTGGGCAAATGTGGCCATGTTTTGGGCAGATTTACACGCATCAGCTGAATAGTGTGGGTCACGCTAAGTGCAGAGGCAACCTGGGTACAAACTAAACTTTGAATCGATGTGCATCTTTAAGAACGCACAGTGGGCTATATAAAACTATGTCTATTTAGACAATGGAGAAAGATAACTGGAAATAAGGAAATTAGCGATGCAAGTTGCAGTAAAACAATAGAACAGTATACATTTTTACAAACTGTGCTCTTAACATTTGACTCTAAACATAATCCAGTAGTAGCAAAAGCACAGGATTTATATGTGTTCTTTCCCCTTCACCCCTATGTATGACCTGCATCCTGATCGTCTTCATTTAATGTGCCTTCGACTGCCCACTCTATGCAGCAAATAACAACTATGCAACTAACAAATGATCGTTATGACCCACCGCATACAGTATGTGCAGTATGGTCATAAATGGGCCTCATTATTGCTGCATTACTGACACGTGAAGACCAACTGGGAGATATAAGTAGGCCCGTTTACCGTTTATCGTCTATATGTTCTTCAACAATATATCGTATTTCAAAATGTGTTATTGTGACAGGCCTAGATATAAGGCATGTTATAGTTTATCATCATTTGCATAGTTTATCATGCATTATGTAACTATTTGGTTGTGTCCTGAACCAGTTGGAGGTGGGAGATGGATAGATGGGAGAAGAGGAGCGAGTGGATGACTTTTTAAAGATTAGGGCGGGGAGGATATGTTTGATTTAACTAGTTGTGCAGAGGTGGAGAAAACAGGATTGGGTGACATTTTTGATGAAGGTGGAAGTTGAGGCGAATCAAAAATGATGCCAAGGTTGGTGTTGGAAGCGAGAGAGCCAAGGCTATTGGTGATATGAGGGGTGGATTGGGGAGGATTCATTAAGAGGATTTGGAGCTGTTGGGTTGCAGGCTTCAGGGTGGTTAAGTCTCAGTGGGAGGTAGAACCAGGATCATGTGTTTGATCCAGAATAGACTGAGATCACTGTTCAGAACTGCCCAGAAGATCTCAAGGTTGATGTAGCTGACAATAGTCTGCACTAGAGCTCTTCCTGCTGGTCAGCCATGAAGGAAAGGTTTGGAGGTGAGTATATCCCAAACAATGACCTGTGTGCACCGTTGCTCCACCTCCAGGAAGCGCTTGCGAATGTGTTCATGTATTTGTTGGCCTAATGGTTTTTAATGTTTTTTTTCTTCTTTATAATAACAAACAGACAGCGTCACACAGTTTAAATATATTTTCAGAATATTATAGAAATAATACATAATATAATACTGAAAATTGGGACCAATACATACAGTAACCCTGTGTGCAAATTGAACAACAAAAGAAGCAAATATTAATCAATATTAAACTAAATTTGAGCTCTCAACAATTTTATGAAATCATACACATGCATCACACTTTATTTTTTGCATGTTATGGTAAATACAATTAATGTTATAGTGAATACAATTAATGTTATGGCGAATACAATTAATGTTATGGCAAATACAATTAATGTTATAGTGAATACAGTTAATGTTATGGTGAATACAATTAATGTTATAGTGAATACAATTAATGTTATGGTGAATACAATGAATCCCTCAAGTTTCACTATATCATTTATGTGTATTCTGGAGGCTCTGTATTCCCCACTGGTTATGGGGAATACAGTATTAAAAAGTAAAATAAGGGCACTAGGTTCTATTAACAGTCTCAATAGAAAAAAATTCAGTGCCTGCTTCCGCCGTGAGTGTGTCCTTGCACTTACTGGCTTTTTTAAATAGCAATGCATCCGTCAGCATAGTTTACTTTGACTCGTTTTCATTGACTTGAATTTTAGCAGGTGATGAATATGTTGAGGTTGAATGGCTATTTATCTCAAACTAATTTCACTTCTGATAACATTATTCAGTATCATTAATTAGTTTGTGTGAATTAGGAGGCAGCGTTGTGCAATCATTATAATTACACTAATCACAGTTATATTTATTAGGGAGCAGTCTAACCTTAGGATGTGTTCATTTATACAACACATTTAGATAGAGAATGGTTAGATTAGTGTTGTACTTTGGGGCAATGGGGTGTAAATGGGGCAACATGGAGATTGTGAGCCCAATTCAGTGTGTTTTTGTTTTGCTTTGTATTTCTTGCCTTTTTGACATGTGAAGAGCCCAAGCTAATAGTTTACAAAGGTGCAAACAGTGGCTCAAGTGCAAAAATCTGAGACCAATTTACACAGTTTTGTGATTTTACTAAAGGTTTCCAGCTTTTTGTCCAATTTCCCATTGCTCACATTAAAAAAATACCAGTGTGTGTAGACTTTTCCATTTGCTTCAATTGATGTCTTTCTAGGGTGAAAAGCGAGAGTGGTCGTAGAGACAGCCGCTCCTGCTGTGAGGCTGTGGGGGAGAGGAATAAAAGGATAGGTGCAAACAGAAAGGAACTATTTGCTGAAAAAATGTTCAATGAAGTAGGAAATTTTAGTTACAACATATAAGGCAAGACTGCAGTGGCAACCTGGAAACAGCCTGTGTAGTGCCTGTAGTTTTGATTTCAATGCAATCTCTTGGCTTCCTCATTAATCATTTACATATAGTCACACATAGTCGTCAAAATGTTGAATATGTGAAAATGTATGCAAATATTAAAGCATTTTCTTCACCTTGTGCATTCTGAGCATCCTAATTATTCACAGTGATGAATTTATAATCACTTTTGACAACTCACAGTGACCAAAGCCGAGTTTTCCTGTGACTTTAAAGCAACAACTCTTAGCAGGCAAACATGCATTTCCTGATTAGACAATAACATGCTTACTAATTAGATACAGACAACACACTGCTGACATAGTTTGACCCCAAGACTTGGTTATACAATTTATCTGTACCGGGGAATGACAAAATTATCTCAAATAGATGTGACACAAAAATCAGGTACAAACGGGTAAAGCACTGGATCTAAACAATGTAATCACCTCAAAAAAATAAAATAAAATAAAATAAATAAATATATACATATATAGTTTCTCTCAATTTAAGGAATATTTGCATGCACTCAATTGCAAATGAAAAGTCCATTAGCTCTAAAAATTATCATCATCATTACCGTACAAAATGTCATTATAAAATACATGGCTACACACAGACTGAACACTTACTAACATCTCTTTTATTATATCACATTCTCCTCCATTAAACCAAAGCCAGGCGTGATCAAGCACCTAACTGACTCTGACATACCCTACCGTGTTCCTGTCCCCCAAGGGTGCACGCAGCAAGGAATGATGGGAGTTTCACCCAGAGGTCTTTAGTCGCTAAAAGCACTGCAACATTTACCGAACTTCACCTTATCATCATTACCCCACTGTGCTACGTCCTCCGGGGGGAAGCCAAATGCGCTTAATTGCAGTCATGATGTAGCATCGGTCCGTGATGTGCGTGTGGGCGGGTGCGCGAGACGTTTCCGGCGTTACCACGGGTTAGGGGGGTCATTTGTTTTGCCTCTCTCTTGCCGTTTTAATTGATGATCATTCATTGTTTCATGCCAACATCCTGTTATTAAGCAGAGTTCATTATGCTAAAACAGTAGCGCCAGGGAAAAGCAGGGCCTCGTGGGAAAAAGCCATTCTTTTTGTGCCTCATGCAAGGTCAGAGTAAAGAAAAGGGGCCTCCAGCATCATTATGAAAACCCCATTAAACCACGCAGGAAGTTGATTTTATTTTAATTACAAGTGAATGCGGCAGAAAATCGTACAGGCATGATTGAACAAAAGCATTGGCGTTCCTGGTATCAAAGTCCCACAAGAAGTGCAGGCTATAATTGTTCAGTTTGTCAGTCCTTTCTTTTGAGTATTATTGATTTGTCTAATGCTATGCTTCCAAAATGCTGTAGACTAAATATTCGCAAATGTATTCATCATCGCTGTGTCATTAAGAGTGCAATATTTCTTGAGCAAAGTGGGTGACAACTAATCTTTGCGCGCCCTATCAGCTCAAAACGTGACGGGCTTGTTAAACCGATTACAATTAAATATAAGGAAATTGAACAGAGAAATGAGCAGGGCCGTACTCAAGTTGTGTGACAGTGTGGAGAAGATTAGGTTTGTCAGAAGTTATTTGATATTTATTGTGTTTACAGACTGTTCCTTTTCTGATAATCTGTTTATTCAACATTTTCCATTTGATTTCTCCGTAAAATGTCAAATGAAATACAATTAAAATATCCTATGTTACGCGGAATTGACTCCTGTGAGATTTATGTTATAATGTTGCCTCATCAGAAACATACCTGGAGTTGTGTTTTGTTTCATTCACACATGTTGTAGTAACCCTGGTTGCTCAACATTCTCTGCTACATGTTGTAGTAACCCTGGTTGCTCAAAATTCTCTGCTACACCTTGTGATGTCATTAAGTGGTAGTTTTCAAGATAATGGCTACCTTTTTTTTAGTAGTGAAAGGCAATTCCAGAGCAGAAATGATGAGAAAATAGCATAATATGAGCCCTCTAAATGCTCAGCTGGACGCTTAGCCTGATGTAACTCATTTGTCCAGACTTGGGAATGGCAAATAATAATGATTCTTATTAGGTGGGATTGTTATTATGTGTGGAGCGAGAGTGAAGGGGCCTGGACACAGCGAATAGACTCCCGAGACCCCTATGGCTGGGTCACTATTGGATAATATATGTCCGAAAACGAGGCCACAATGAGACACTTCATATCTTATTAACACTCCCAGGGCTTTATCTTTATGATGAATTTTGGTCACTCCATCAATGCTTGCTGTAAATGGATGTCCAGTATTAGCTATGCCTATTTCATGAGGCTTATTATAACGTGATTTACAATGGTAGATTCATTCATTCATCATTTTCTCACATTCTACTACTAGAACAAGTAAGAAAGTGTGTTTTTTTTGCAGTAAAGTTCATTTTGTGACAACAACGTACCCTACATTTTGTCTAGTCAACTTGTATTGGGTACTTATTGCTGTATTTTATTGTTTTATGCAACACTGTGTCCCTATATTGGTACTATTATGGCCAATGCAACACACTTATTCAGTAATATGACTGGCTCTTCTTTTTAGAGGCAGTTTAATAGTCCCTGCTTTTCACTTTTGTGTCTGAATGCTTGAGGGTTGCCTTGGTGCCTGTGTTTGACTTGGAGCAGTACTTGCATGTTTTCCATTGTCCAACTGATTAAAAGACCTATTTAAAACACAGGCTCAGAGGAGTCGGGGGGGATAGTCGCTACTTCTAATACAGGATTTGGATTCAAAACGTTGAGTGTGAAGTGAATTCAGTTTCAGTAATGAGGACATCTTTGAATGGATTATGAGAAAGTTTTGGCTTCACAGGAAGTGCCCCTAGGATTTGGATTCAAAATGTTGAGTGTGAAGTGAATGCAGTTTCAGTAATGAGGACGTCTTTGAATGGATTATGAGAATGTTTTGGCTTCACAGGAAGTGCCCCTCACACTTTCACTAGATTGATTTCAGAACTGGGATTGCCAATCTATTGGACAAAAGGGTTAGGGTTAGGCTTTTAACTTGAAAACTACCACTACATGACATCATAAGGGAGAACAGAACATTTTAAGTTTTGGAATAATTAATAGAATAATGCAAGATTACGCAAACGTGTGTGAATGAATCAAATCACAACTCCTGGTGTGTTTCTGATGACCTCACAAGTGACTTTAAATGCAGTTTATGGTGTTGATTAAAAATGTATTGTTTTATGAGACCCAGTTTTACTAAAATACCAATTCATGAATAGCTGACATCTTGAAATCATCTCACAACCCCCAGCTTAGTTCCTTATGACTCTGGAATCCATAGATGCACTAGCGTTTTAATCAGAGTTGTACGTTCACACTTAACTCCATTCTCAACAATGACAATGTATTCTCAGCGTGATGTAAAGCTTGTTTTCCAGTTACATCAAGCGGCTAAGTCATGTTTCTGGGTTAAGTGGGAATCGAGCAAGAAATTGGTTTTAGGTTAGCAAGGATTTGCCATTAAGTCTATGTAGCGAAGTGAAAGAACTGGCTCATGTCCTGTCCTAATAAATAAATCACACTTGGACACAACCCCTCAGAGACGCGCCATGGCAACATTGTTCGCTTAATGTACAAATCAATACTTTTTATATTTCAGCATTTAACACGCCTCACCTTACACTGCATATTTTTAGCCCCGCTAGCGAGACCGTGTCCCCAGGAAACGCCAAAGTCAGACCCGAACCTCACTGGTCCGGTGGAGTGGAAAGAGCAGTGTACCCTGCCGTGGCCCTGCTCGTTCTTCACCCTCCTCTGTGCGCACTGCAGATTTTCACAGGGTCAGGGCTGTGTACAAAGGAATTCAATTACAGGAAGGTTGAATGAGTGAATCTTATCAAAAATGATCTAAAACAAAGGATTACATAAGGTTACATAATGAAAGAGGTCTTAAGACGGACCTCAGTTGGGACTTGTATGCATGGGGGTCATATTTTTGAGAACTTTTCACTATTCGAAAGATTTTTAAGCCGTTAATTGCTATGTCAACTGTCCTTTTTTCATTTTTACCTATGCCCTATGTCTAAACGCTTTCCTGCAAATGCTAACCTTTATTTCATTAAAGCATACTATCCTATCTTTACATAGTCCCCACAATGTTGTCTCATTTAAAGATAGGATACTCCGTTTGTATTTGTTATTTGCTATGGCAACGGTCCAAATCGGTTACCACTGCAACCGGAGAACCGTTATATTAGGTAATGAAGTAAAGTGGCACTTAAGAGGCGTTCATTTATATGGACTTTACTGAAACCATAACTAGCCCATTCTGTAGTAATTGGTGGAATTGACTGACAGCTCTAAAACTAATGATTATCAAAGCACTTAGTGAAAAGTAATTAAACATTATTGAACTAATTGAATTTGAACTGTCGCTATTATCATCAGCTACGGTTGATTACACAGCGCATGCTTTGAGTATGACCCTGTTTGACCAATAGAGTATAAGGTGTATTACTGCGCGATTGCATTAAAAAAAGACTTTAGTTTGATTTTATATATGCTATAGAAGTGATATAAGGGCAGAATGTTATGTTATATAGCACTACAGCAACATAATGCCTGAAGGACTTGGATCTGCTTTTTGGATTGGGAAAAAAAACAAATTTGTGCGCAGTGCTGTCTGTTTTTTGTTAAAAATTCACCCTGATTTGAGTTCTGTGTTTGCTGGCGAGCACTTTGCGATAGACAATGTTGTAAAATACATCCACTTATTTTTGCTTGTGACAGTGAGAAACTGAAATGAGGTAAAAAATAGTATTTGCAAATCACCGCCGTGCTGGACACTTGTCAAATGGCCGCGTGTGGCAGAGTGATCGTAATGTACTGAGAAGCGAGCAGAGAAATAATAAAGCATAGGAGCATGTCAATAACATTATGTGGTATTAAGGCGTTATGTTCTGCCACACCGATCCATCTTGCAGCGCTGTCGGAGCTTTCATTTCACTCTGGGGTGGTCACATACATTTTAATCAGACATTTGGCCGGCCGGGCTGACAACCGCTCCACAACAGACGCAGATAAGGCCCATGATAAATCATAGCAGCACAGCCACAAGCTCCAGGCCCCGTTAGCAGAGCAGTGCCTACTTTTACATTTCTCCCACAATGCATCAGGCCAGTCCAGAAAAAGGGATTACTGTTTCGTCTCTTCACAGTCCAAGTATCTGGCTCTGAAGGGATTGGACCATGTCTAGGGTCTGTGTTACATATTTTATGCTTAATGTAAATATCTTACGCAACTGCATATTTTCTGTAACATTAAAACTATATTCTTTAGCCTGGTTATTTTATTGTGACCTAATTTAAAATGAGATAAAAGCATTTGCATCTCTTTTTCATATTTATCTTTTTTAAAAATAACAATTACTCTTTTTTTAAAGAGGTCAGTAATATTCTCATTTACAGATCAATGACATCAACAGGCATCTTTTAAAATTTAGTTTCTTTTGAACTTTTTCAAATATTTACAATGCAGATATGCATAAATCTATGTTTAACATTTATATTAAACATTTATAGTGTTGTACATGAACTGACTACAACCTTTAAAAATGTCAAGTGGTGAAAACTGTTTTATTTTCTAAAACATGGTTTGTGTATTAATCAAGTTCAGAATAATATGAACATGATGTTGTTCTGAAAACACAAAAACATGGAAACATGATATTTGAAAAAATGGACACACTCGGACACTATTTGTTTGTATATTATGTGGAAAATATCTGTTCAAGGAAGCTGAAAGCAAATATATAAGCAAATATGCCACAAAAGAAAGAAAATAAATTTGATTAGATTTAAAGTAATTTTAAAGAAGTTAAAAAATCAGGAGTTAAGGGTGGACGGTCGCACCACATGACAGTTTAACACTTTACAAGTACAAAAAACATACACAATAACTAATGATTTCTGAGAATATTATTTGTTTCCATGGAGATCAGAGATACTACAGGTATGTGGGGAATTATGATGAAATTTTAACCTTTTTACCTGAAATAATTGAAATTGTACAGGTGCCATGTCATTGACCCATACATATGACATATTTTGTAACTCCTAGAATATCAATATCAATATCAATATCAATATGTCAAATTTGATTTAGCTTGAGGTTATGGGAGGCTTTCTTTGGGTGATGTATTTTATTGGTTTCATGCTCAAGTTTTTTTTTTTTTTCTCTGGACAAGTCGAGGAAGTGAAGTTTTTTTTTTTATGTTTTTTTTTTTAACTTACTAGTATTAATATTGCATCACATCTAAAAGACAAAGGTATTGATGTGGAAATCCTTTAAGTAGAGAAGAGACCAGTAAAGGACCTATAAACTTGGAAGTGTAATAGGATATATTATGAATTAAGTGATCTCATCAATAGGAACACACAGGATTTCCAGATTATGTCTTGATTTTTTTTTTTGGTGGGAGCCGGCCTTTTATTCAATCAAAACTTTCACATTTACATAATTTCTTCTTTGAATAAGGAGCTAGAACAGTATTCATTTGTTCCAATGGTGAGAATCGCTGACCATTACTCCGCTGTAAAGTAAAATACCATATTCAATATCACCAAACTGCCATTTTTACCAAGTTTTTGCATAGGTCTTGTCACTTCCTTCAGGCTACAATAGAAAGCAGCAGATCAGGTTTTGCAGTGTTTGTTTAGTGGTGTGTGGGCTTTATGTTGCGGCGTGTGTGAACTGCATGAGCCCGAGTCTGCAGGCAGAGCCACGGGGACGCTCTCGGCTGTTTGTATTAGAACAGCACAAGACTGCAACACCCATATGTCCTCAAAAGTCCTTGAATTGCGCTTTAGCTCTTATAGAAAAACGTCCAGAGTTGATTGAATATTTTTTACCATCCATTAGACACTGTATGACATGCAGCTGGTGCGGTGCACTGTTCATCAAGCTGTCGTTTTGTGCAGAAGAAGTAGACGAACTGCACAATAGTGAGGACTGTCTTTGTCAGTGTGATAATTAATTAGCACTGCAGTCTAACATTCGATTGACTTACCCAAGAACATATTACATAAAATCAATGTAGCTTGACATGTTTGATAAATATAGAATGTATTTATGTATTAATTTGACCACCTGGGCTCAAGCTATAGATATTTTTTTTTACAAGCAAGTTCATCCGTGATTTACTGTTGTGTTTCAAATGATTCTAGTGAAGGTGTTTGGAGTTTAAAAACACAGTGGAGCACTTCCTGTATTATCCATGGTGGAACAGACTTTTTTCTGTTAGGGGTTTGTGAGTTTCAACATGTGTGAATGAAACAAAACATGACTCCAAGTATGTTTTGATCAAGAACATTAAACACTAAAACAGACCTGGAAATAGTGTAATAGACATAGACATAGGCATAAACTTTATTTATCCCCAAGGGGAAATTCATGTTCCAGGTTTGCTCCGTATTGTTCAAAAATATTAAAAATAAAAATAGAATAAAATAAAATTGTAAAACTAAATCTACGCAGAAAAGGCAATGTATTTGTCCTTGTCCTTAATTGATAGATTAGATAATGCAGCTCCTTCAAAATTTCTTTCCATATTTTTGCACATTGATAATTTTGCAATATTTTTGGGCAAGATATAACATTATAATGGTCCAGAATAGCAGAATAGCTAAAGGCTGGAGCTCCAATTACTGCACTGTTTTGACAGAGACAACAATTAGGAGTCAAAGAACCTCATCGTATTCAAAACGAGACACTTTTGATGCCGCATCTATTGTTTATTTTCCCACTCGTTACTTTTAATATTAGACTTTTCCATACCAGCTTCATAAACAAAACCACCGGAGATCAATAGACGACAATATATATTTGGAGACGTTAAATTAAAAGCCCGAAGCTGCAGTTATGACAGTGTATGATAACACCTAGGCAATTAGCATGCTCCAGCGACAAGAGAAGGAGGAACAACAGAGGGAGCGGGTGTCAACTTTGAGCTTGTTAACATTCACACGTGCTAGCTCAGCGCTACACTGATCTCCTCCGTTACAGAAGACATCTAAACAGTCTGCGAGCTGAAGAACCGGCAAAGGGATGGAAGTCAACCAAGAAGTTTGAAGTATGAGAAGAGTGGAGGATGCACGGATACAAACGGACCCGTGACATGTCGTTAGTTGAGTTTATTTGCAGGCAAAACGAAGAATGATGTATGGAAAATATAGTTAAATAATGTGAGATAGGTGGAATAGACTGAAGGTGATCATAGTCTATAATTAAAGATATTTTCTGATGTTTTATTTGTGCATTTTTGGGCCATCTGCTTGTCTCCATTTTCGCATTACACCAAATACACATCTGTCCTGTGTTTATTGAATTACATGATTATTACTTCTCAAAATACAGCTTTCCACACATCTACATAGACAGAGTGACAAATAAATGAATAAATACATAATTCTGGTTTGTAACTTGGAAATGGGGCGTCACCTGCTTGTCTCCATGGAGATAGGTACAGTTAATGCCAAATTGGACCATCTCAATAATATCGTTCTCTCATTATTCACCTTTAAATAACTTTTGGTGTATATATTTCAGTTATATTGTAATGCATGATGACATAATAGAGAAGAAATGAATGTTATTGATATAAAGGAGATCTCACCTTAATGATTTGGGGACTTCATTGCATTAAATTGCATTAAGTGTTAGCGCTATATATTTAATAGCCAGACCCTTCATTATAGGCCTTAATGTCGCAGTCGCTTAATTCATGCTAAGCGTTAAAGCTATTATCATATTCAGATACATTATTGGCTCATGTTTCACCTCTGATTTAACCGTATTTGTTAATATTGAAAATGCGTCTTGTTTCTTCACGGTGCAGTGGGGAACATTTGTGGTCTGTCGCCTTCTTGTCTCTCTACTCTCCCTGGAATATTACACAGTATAGGATTAAACATCTACTAATCAATTATGTCATTCAACTGAGAATATAGATAGAAACTGTGCATTCTTGGTGTCACCATTTCACAGTTTTGAGAACTTCATCCTTTGATTTGGTTTGGTGACATCTCCGTGGAGATACCGTTTTTTTTTCGGGCTATAAAGTGCACTGGATTATAAGGCGCAGTATCAAATAATATGTCAGTTGTGTCATTGTCCACACATAAGGAGCATCGGATTATAAGGCGCAATAAGAGAAACAAAACGCGTGTCGGATAAATCGAACTTTATTCAGGTCATATGTAAAGGTTGTATGTAATGTACTCTGCAAAGAACAAAATAGCCAGTTGTTTTGTTTTTTTTCCCCAAAGATCAAATAAAATCAGGTGATAAAAGCAAATTCATCGTGACTGTGACTGATGCTCCTGATAATGGATCCTTGCACCCCTCTGTCCCCTGCACGGTGAGCATGCTCTGTACCTGTGCTTAATTCACTTCCGCGACAGTCGAGACAGTGTATAATTAAAGCCGGACAGAGCACATTTAGCAGAGGGTCCTGTAGGAGGCAGCGCAGCTCACCGGTGTATCCGAGTGTGTGAAATTACCTTTACACTGCGGCTACCTAAAGACTTAAGGGCCCAGTCTTATTAGCACGCACAACTCTGAAGGTAATGCTTCACTTAGCCACGAGCCGAATACTGATGAACTTTATAATTGCAGACCGGCCCCCCGTCAGGAGCGCCTCAGCACCCTCTCCACCTGCATGTTTTCAATCAGCTGACCCCTGGCCTGTAGCCGGACCCTTGCTGCTCACAAATTAGCCCGGGTGAGAGAGTAAGGGCCTCCGGGTGCTGTCCTGTGGAGGTTTATCTGTGGGTGATTGTGATTGGCGTGAGGAGCAGGAGTGTGATTAAATCTGGACTGGAGCGCTGGACATTGAGGTGGCCCCGGCTTAATGAACTGAGCGGTGAGAGGTCGCACCAGGGGTAATGGGGATCTATCAGGACTCATGTACGGCCCACCGCCACGGACACTCGCGCTGTTTACTCTCACATCAAGCACTGACTGTAGTTCACGGGGTTTTGTTTGAAGGCGCATTTTGTATAATTTGAGAGTTTTCATCCGACTTTAGTCATTCACATTATTGACACGTTGAAATTTGAATAAGTGCTTTTTAGTGGTAGAAATAAATAAACACTCCAGACTAAAAGGTGATATTAAATAACCTCTAACGGCTTCAATATATTTGGATAAAAGGTATTGGAATTTCATTTTCAATGCTCATAGAAGTTAAAGGTGCACTGTGTAACTTTAGAGATAGTGGCTCTTCAAACTGTATCTACAGAGATATTATTGCTTTCAACTGGAATGTTCTTCTACAATATGGAAATAAACACATGTACCGTATTTTTCGGACTATAAGGCGCATCTAAAATCATTACATTTTCTCAAAAATCAACAGTGGCCTTATAATCCAGTGGCCTTATGTATGACCTTTGGTTGTGTTTAACCTCCAACCGATTTTATGTTGTCCACATTAGTCTAATAACGTATTAGTGGGCGAGTCAGGAGGAGTAATATGTTGGCGACATATAGGGCGACTGTGCAACATGCCGGTAGTTCTGCCGTGTGCTGTACAAGGACCCAAAATGCACCTGTTAAGAGACATGCACCATGCAGATTTCAGGTTTTGTATTTTAGTGTTAAAACTGAACAATGTTGAGAGGGATCCGGGCATGTTTGATGCCCAAATCACCAACTGTTAAACTTGTATTTTTGTGTTAGCTACAACTGAGAGTTATTGTAAATGACCTGAATAAAGTTCAATTTATCCGACACGCGTTTTGTTTCGCTTATTGTGCCTTATAATCCGATGCTCCTTATGTGTGGACAATGACACAACTGACATATTATTTGATACTGCGCCTTATAATCCGGTGTGCTATTGTTTTAATTATATCAATGCCGTAATCTTCTAAAACTATCTAAAGGATGTCAGATTTAATACAAAGAACTTTATTTTACAGCCTTCAGTTTATACACCTGTCAAATGTGAAACTATTCCAGTTACCCCCCCAGTAAATGCCTGTGCACCCAGAGAGGGCCCCAGGTTGGCAAACGCTAAATAAATAATTACTCAATTACTAAAACTGCGATTTAGATTCGACGGCGATACACTGCGGTGCTTGTAACTAGGAGTAAAAACACAAGTGACATTCAAGCTCGTCTATCTTAGCGGCGCTCTGACCTCCGCGGTGTGGTGCTGTGTTGTTTACAGGCCAGCTGGCAGCGGGCACATGTGAGATAGTGACACTGGACCGGGACAGCAGCCAGCCCCGGAGGACCATCGCCAGGCAGACCGCCCGCTGCGCCTGCAAGAAGGGCCAGATCGCGGGGACCACGAGAGCCAGACCAGCCTGCGTGGACGGTAAGAGGGCGAGGGGCTGAGGGGTTACGGGGGTAAAAGGGAAGGATGGTGCTGAGCTGTGAGCCG
>JACN01048698.1:0-12042 GCA_000787155.1 Scartelaos histophorus | reverse complement strand
ATACACTCTTTTTTATTATACATTTAACAATAGAAACTAAATAAATATACTAAATGTACTCCTGTTTTACTCTGAAGGAAACAGCAATAGATTAATTAACAATAACAGGCCTCATAATTGTTTCCAATGCCACAAATCACACAATGCTACACATTTATACAATTAAAAATTAAGAATTCATTTTTACACACAAACAATTTGCGATGTTTGTAATTTACTGGACAACTTTTAGAGCAGCATCTAATTCCATCCTCCATTGAACAATTCTATTTTTTGTGATAATATGCAAACCAAAATAAAGTTCTCTGTGTATGTGTGAGTGCTCAGCTCAAGGTCCAGTTAGGCTGGGTTGAATGAGGGACTCAACAGAAGAATGATTAGATCCAGATGCCTTTTAACAAGCTTGAGGAGTGGTCTGGGCCCTTTCACAGAGAAGAACCATTTTATATGTTTTTATAAAAGTGCCTTTAG
This sequence comes from Scartelaos histophorus, assembly GCA_000787155.1. Taxonomy (NCBI): domain Eukaryota; kingdom Metazoa; phylum Chordata; class Actinopteri; order Gobiiformes; family Gobiidae; genus Scartelaos; species Scartelaos histophorus. The sequence goes on along the minus strand of JACN01048698.1, from coordinate 11,571 downwards.
CTGATGGGAGAAATCTCACTCACATGGGACAGGCATGGTTTCATTAAGGCCTTTCGCTATGACACTTTCTACTGCAGATGCAATTAACAAGAAAATAGAGCAAACTAAAAACAACAGATGCAAATAGTACAAAGTTAAGTTTTCATTTTTCATTATCCTACGTAGATGACCTAGACATAATAATGTGAGTGTGAAAATAAATAAAGCTTAGATTTTCAATTTTCTCACCATGTCTTATGAGCAGTATTAATATACATTATGAACAATGCACTGCTCCTGGTGACACAAACATAAATTATCTTTACAGTTGAAGTCAATTTGATTAGAGTGTTTCTGTTCACACACAAGAATCTCACAGGACAACTTAGTACTAAATTGTGAACGTGGATACGGAAAGAGCAAAAATGCAAAAAATAAATACATAAATAAATGTTTAAAATATATAAATTCACACAGTATAAATTCACACCAATTTTTTATGGATGTAGTATATGTAGAATTTTCTAAGCAACAATACTGAATTCAAACATAATCAATTATTTTATATTATTAAGCGTGTATCCGTGGTGTAAAAATGTCACCACGTTCAAAGTGATAATAAAGTGATATATGCACTTAATGAATTGAATGCTATTTTTGTTAACCTCAGCTTTGACATATATATTTAAGTGGAAATACAGTATTATGCAAGATGAGCTTTTATCATGTAATAGTTAACTTTATCATAAACTCACTCCAACTAATTCTGTTTTGTCCTGTGTTCTTGCCCCTTTCTAATAGGCTGCAAAAATGCCTGCTCCTTATAATGATAAGTTACACTAAAATGTGATTAATCCTGATGACATGATCCTGCTTGAGTTTTAGATTAGAATTACAGAAATAATTAGTTTGTAAAATATGCAAAAAGACTGACCTCCCACCGCAGCTGAGGGGGAATGTTTCGGATCTGCAGCTTTCTTGTCCTGTGAGAATACAAGAAAAAGATTTAACAACAGAACAACTCAAGATTCATCCACATGAGATAGAAAATACAATTCAATACAGTTTTTAGCACAAATTTTATACACTCAAGATGAAGATGGGATATTATATTTTAGTAAGTGCAAGTTTCAGTTCACTCTCTTAGACATGTATCCGTTCCAAAAGAAGAAAAGTGCTGAGAAGTCTGAGGATTTGGTTGAATATTAAATAAACACACAACAAGCAGAGCAATAATTAGGATGAATCACAATCAAATTTGAATGGACGCAATTAGCAAAACACTACAGTTTTTGAAGTTTTGTCCAAAAACAGCAAAATCTCCTGTCTTATTCTGCATAAAACTCCTAACCCTGTACAAACTAAAATGTGATTCTTGTATTAGTTTGTCAGTTTGTATTTCAGTCTTTCTATCAATTCTTCTGAACAGGTTTAAAATGTGAACTTTGAACAGTATGCTACAATTAAAACATAAAACGGAAATCTAATCACAACAACAATTCTTGTGAGAAAAATTACAATCCAGATCAAGATAAAGTTTCAACAATGGCACAATTTTCTAGCTAAATATTGCAAAACTTTTCTTATGGGGTTCAATTAACTCTGCATCTTCAACACTACCACAAAGATGTGTAGTTTGCAAATAATAATGATAATTTATCATCGTGTGGCTTGAAGTTTTCCTTAAATTGTTTATTAGGTGATCCACTGTTGACCTTTGACCTGTTTTGTAACTGCCACCATAGAAGGTCTTTAATCTCCTCTAACTCCGACTCCTTGTAGAATTTTGATGATGTCTGGAATGGAAATGTGACCATGTGTGTTTTGCCTCTCTCCAGACCACACCCACGGAGCACCCACCCCCACGTCTCCATCCGACCTGCGGGAGGCTCCCTCGTGAATAGGCTTTTGTGCGGGGGGAATACCTGGCATCCACCCTCCAGAAAAACAGTGCGGGGCCTTTTGATCACCAAATCACTGATCGATGCGAAATCCGCAGGCTACCCAACAGCCCCGCAGTCCCACACCTCTACAGGCACCACTCCGAGCCCCTCCACCCAAATGCCTTTCCACCTTATCAGCGCATCATCTGCCCATTATCCGGCTCTTACACCCTCGTTCACCCCAACCCCCAACACGCCACCACCGCTGAACTCGCCTGACCTGCACTGTTGACGCCTGTTGGCCTAGGGGGTGCTCCCCATTGGCTGAAACCATGGCAACAGGTCAGGAATGGGCGGGCTAGAAGATGGATGGACAGACAAGTAGACAACAAGCAGACAGCCCCCACATTATCAAAGTTATAATAGTGTTTTTTAGCATGTTTAACTCAAATTTTAATGCATTTCTATTTACAAAGGATGTAGTCAAGAGGTTGTATCTGGTGTTCAAAAAAGTAGTAAAAATGCTAAAATACGACATGCATGTATTTGTGGAAGAAAAAATAATGACTATGCAAGACTGTTTTAGGTAGGTACTTTCAGATGGCACAAAGTTAAGAAAGGAGCAGAGAGTGAAAAGGAATGAGCGCATGAAAGGAGCGTGGTCCCTAAGGCGGAGGTGGTGCAGAGGAGCTCCTGCTACAGAAGAAAAGGCTTTGCTGGGTGGGGTCAAAGGGCAGGGGTCGGAGCTCTTTGGGCCAGGCGCAGGGGCCATGGGAGCAAAGTGCCAACCAGAGCAGCAACACATAGATAAACCACCAAAGACTGATTAGTTAGTCTGAAATAATCACGCCTTCGTAGTCATGGCGACGAAAAAACTATTTTGGACCCTACAATCCACAATCAAAAACATATTAGAAATCAAATCCCTTAAATATTAAAGTCAAAATCAGTCTACATTTCTGAAGAGATATTTATGTAGTGTTCCTGCAGAAAAAAAAAACGGCCCAGAAATGAACCTCAGCTGGCGGACTATGCATTCAAAAGCAAAAGCACACAGCATGGAGCTCCCAATTGCACTTAGTGACCGTACAATATGTGCCTTCTTCACTGTGTTTCATCTCCTGACAGACACATTTGCATGATGATAATGCCTGCATAAGCATCTCATTGCGTTTGGTGGACAGCATACATTTAAATGGCATATGTGATTTGTTTGAGTGGGTAGTGTGGCTTCGATGTACATGGTTTACCTTTTCTATTCCAGCATGTGAAGTATTGTTTGATAAATCAATTCTCCCGTACATGCCAGTACATATTGGCCTGGCCTCCTCCTCACTCCAGCACATGTCGCCAATAAGAATAGATGTGCCATGGTTCAGCAACAGCAAGTGCTTATCGATAAAGCCTTTTATCCACAGTTTACGACGTCAAGCTTAGGCTACGTCTGCCACAGTCTCAAGTGACCTCAGCAACAAACAATGTGATAAACCACCGCACCACAACAGGCTCAACAAATTAACAAAGCCCACTCACTGGGCTAAGTGAGTTGTGAAGCTGGGCAGGGGACTTTCTCTAGGAATACTAGAATACACATGCAATTTCAATTTCATAAAAAATAGTTGATAATTATTTGAATTATAAAAACACACATATAATGTCTGGAAATAAATAACATAACTATTTTATCGGTAGTTTCAACTTAAGAAATTCTCAGTCAACAAAAAGACATGTTTTGACAACTGATTAATTAAAAGGGGCTTGGCCAAACTCAAATATCACAAATCTCTGTGTATCTGAACAAAGCTTTATGAAGAAAAAATACTAGGAAAGTATGTATTTTCATAAAGACAGATTCCACTTGTGTTTAATCTGCCCTATCTAGCTCTCTTCTTTTCTGCTGTTGACCCATATAAATCCTTTGATTATCTAAATAAAATAATTAGTTGTCTAACACAAATTTAGGTCGACTAAGACACCATCGACCACATAATCGACTACATTTATTCATCCATTTTATTCCTAATCACTTCAGAGCAGTTGGGTGTGTGTTATGTCCAGGTCTGTCTGAAACAGCATGGCACTTGTAGCATTTACAGGCGGTCTGTGCACTCAGTCTCACTATTACCTGCAACTAAACCCCTGCCACTATGTCGCCAAGAACCAGAAGCCAGCTGCATGAGCAGTGGAGTGCAGTAAGTTAATATTTTATAAAGCAATCTAGCTAGCATAAAATCACAAATTAATATTTTATCGCAAATGGTCAGGAGCAAGTAACAGCAACCAAACACCAGTACCATCACCTTAACTTGCAGTTAACTTCTCTGCCCACCTGAAGTCTAATACATAATACCCAACAAAAAGCTGGCATTTTGGTTCCAATACAAGAAAATATGCTTAGCAGATCCTTCAATATGAAAAAAAAAATATGATATAAAGTAAAAAGCACAATATGTCAATTAAAATTACAAAGGAGGCAAAAACTCCCCCAAATAGCTGATTGTTCTTTTCTTTTTTTGTGAATCAAACACCATATTTACACTGAACATGAAGCAAGAGCAGCACGTCCCATTGACTGTTACCCTACACCTCTTCATCTTTTACACTCTCACTTCCGTTCTCCATCTTTCCCTGCCCGAGTTCAGGGTTTCCTTCACCCGGCCTGAAAAAAGGCATGTAACACTGGATGGGAGCTTTAAATAGACAAGAGGAAGAGGAGGACAAAACTAATGGTTCAAGGGAAGGTACTAAAGTGAATACAATAACGCACCACACAGCTGACCCTAGTACAATGTTCTGGGCAATGGTGGAGAGCACGTCTGCTGCAGCCAGCCACATTCAGGGAGCTGAGATGTTGAATCTCTGATCCACAAGCCTCCTGCAACTCACCAATCAGAATACTGCTACTGCACACACAGCTCACTTGAGCCCTGGCACTAATGAGGTTGTATCATCTTTAATTGTATGTAATTCATATGTGATACAAACATTTACTTGTGAATATATCAAAATAATAAGCATCTTCACAGATCTAGAAATTATATGCTACAATAAAATATGATGCTGACAAACACAAACAAGTGCAATTTCACCAAATGAATTCCATTTTTTTTAAATTATTATTATTTGTATTTATTTATTTATTTTTCAAATAGACTATTGCAGGCTACAGTTAAACTTCACACAAGTAGCTAACTAATAGTCGCCTAGTAGCCTACACCATGTAGCGTAGTCCACAGCAGCATGAATAGACAAGTAACAGGGTCTACAGCACTAGACGCAGCACAGCTGTGAAGGAGAATTCCACCAACAGGAAACCTACAGCCAGCTTGTCCTGCTCCGAAACTTGCACATTTTACCATTCTAACCGACAGCGGCGGGTGTGAGGGAGAGGGTGCCACAGAATGGGTCAAAGTTCAGGCACGGCTCTCCATTCTGACCCCGCCTCGGCTTTTGCGCAGGCCTCCATTTTGGAGAGGCGCGGCTCCATTTTGAGAGCCTGTGGCGGACTCTGCTTCAGTGTTACGCAACAGTAGTTTCATGTTTTAAACATGACAGAGAGAACGTAACAACTTAACTACAAGCATCATCAGTGTAAAAGAGGGCGGCCGTGCCATTCGGTCCATCTGACCTATTCTCCCATAGCCTGAAGTAGGCTATAGGCCTACGCGTCAGCTCACGGTGGAGGTTCTATTTTCTGAATTTTCAGATAAATTCAGTACAGCGTGTAGTCACAAGTTGCCATTGATCACACACAATAATAGGCTACAAACTGCCGTCTGGTGAAAGTCAACTGGTGGATCCACAGCAGAGTGTATTGCTCAAGCCGTTCCTGAGCTGCTGTGAGTGCGCGCACTGTGGCTCTCCTCCCCCTCCTCTACACAAGCTATTTTAGAGCACCTACAGGCCTTTCAACCTCAACCTACTGTGCCAACGTTAAACGATTCTATATTATTTAAAAATAATACATTTGTTATCGGTCTCAGTGTTACACTTTGGTAGGCTACAGTTATAACCTGTGGTTGGGGCGACAGCGGACTCCTAGATGCCGTCACGTCAGATGCCCGTCCGCCAAACGATTTTGTTCCAATACATGAAAATATAGACTACCATTTCCGCCTCCTGTGGGGCACTAACATGGCGTGGATTACCTGCGCGTAAATCTAATCCATAAGAGGACAGACGCGCAGGCAAGGGCAGGCATACTATTAAGTTGATTTCTTGAGAGTGATTTATTTATTTATTTTATTTTTTTACGGGGGTGCTCATGTACACATGTAAGATTTAGAAGCAGCATGTGCGTAAGTCAACCCTAAAGAATCACACCAAAAAGGCTTTTGCCTACATTGCGCACATAAGCTTCACATGTGATAACCAGCGAGCGGCCATCTTGACCAGGCAACGCCCATTTACTACAATGAATGTGTGCAGTCACATGATGGGAGAGAATCCACCAGAACAGCCAGCACACAAGAACGCTCACAAGAGCCGAGAGGGGGAGGCGTAGCCCACATGCGCCATTACATGAACATGGAGCCATGTAGCCTTCTAGTAGTTACCAAGGCTGGAGAGATGCCGCACTGCTACAAGAATCACATGCGCTGTTTGATTTGTCAAGAAAAAGACACGACACCATTACCTGAACACACTGGATAGTAGCGCCCTTTCCATCATATAATGCACACAAGAGGCGATTTGCCGCACAAATATCACACGTAGAGCGGAGCAGATGGATATAGTGCGTATTTCTTTGCGCGCTGCAGTCACTGTACACATGCTATAGGGCCGATTCTTAACCTGGGTTCAGAGAAGACCAGAGCAAAAGGAATAGGCGGAGGAGAGGAACACAGCCGTGACCTGTGAGCCGAAGGCCTCTCCCCCAACAACATGAGCTGGTGCCACTGGTATATGGAACACGATTATGGTAAATGTCAGGAAACAATAACCACATTGACTACAAATGGTACAGCCAGGCGAGGCGAACTGCCGGATTTCCGATGACAACACAACATTCTATAGTAAAATAATATTCTTAGCCTATTGTCAAAGTTACCCATGTGCAAACACAGAGCGGCATGACCAAAAGTGAATGCTGCGCTGAAATACTTGATTCTATGGGTTATTGTAAGACTGTCAGATCACAGAAAACACTGCACAAACATGAGTTTGGTCTAACACATCTTTCAAATACATCTTACAATGACTTGATGTAGCTGATAAATACATTCTGTCTTTCTATGATTTGAACCTCAGTTTGATTTAGTATTTAGTAGGACAGCTGTCACTTCAAAACACTGAAAGGAAATTCTAAGCAAGTGTCTGAAATCATGACTCTGTGCAAAAAGCACATATGCATATTACAAAGTTTTCTTCCCTGTCTTAGGGAAAAACATGATACACTCACACTTAGCAAATACAGTTTGTGAGAATAATACACAATGCTTGTATATCATACATATGCACTGAGAACATAGAGAGCGACTATATATTATATATATATTATATAAAAGCGATTATATACACAAAAGATAGATAATACTAATACTAATATGTAATGAACATTTATACAAACAAAGAGAATAATGATAATAATAAATAAAATAAAAGATTTGTGCTAATTTTCAAAGTATTGGTGTGTACATCTTATTTACAATTTTACATAAAACTATGAACTCATTCCATAAAACTACAATAGGATGAGTTGTGTGTGCACATAGCGTGAGTTTAAATGTGATCTATAGTTAAAGCCGGTGCACTTTCAGCTCTGAGTGAATGGAAAGTGGATGGGAGCCAGGCCTCCCCACACCCCCACTCGGACACAAAATGGGGAGCAGAGGAAGACAGGAGGAAGGGAGGAGAGTTCCTGCTTTGTCTAAATGACTGGATGTGCTTGTGTGCACACGCAGATGACGTCAGATCTCACTTTGTGTTGAGTCGTCAAGGAGTGAGGCGGGGCCAATGAGGGCCAATCAGAAGACAGCGAGGAGAGGGGCCCGACTCTGAGCACACGGCAGCCTCGCCTCCTGGCACCTCCTCAATTTGCTCCACTCTGAACAGCAGAGGGCTGACTCTGCCACTGCTCTCAGCGCCGGCCTTGAGGACTTACAAGAAAATGTCCATGCATTACACTTTCAAAACACACACATCATGACAGACTAATTCTACGATGCCAAACACCTCTGTACACATCACTGATGAGCATCAGTGACGCGGCCGATGATTACATATTTACAGTATGCTGCTCATTATCTAACTAACTGGATCAAACTAGCCCTCAGAACAAATTATATTGCAACAGAAAATTTCACAATCATATTTTGAAACTACATAATGCAACTGAAACATTAGTACTAAATTTAAAAATAATCCCAGCTAACTCCTCTCTGAAGGAACCAAAAAAAGTACAATCAAAGATTTATGGAGTTACTTAATATAATTTATGAATTTTAGAAGTTAATTCATAAGATCTAAAATTCTGATCAAATGTGCCACAAAACATGAAAAAGGAAACACACAATAAATAATGATGTAAAAAAAAAAGTTCATCTGACATTACTGAATGCTAAGTTTATGTAGCATTTCTCATGACAGGTCTATAAATTAGTATCATGTTTCCCTTGAGAGTTTTTAGGGCTTTGTCGGAGCAGAATGTTGGTGTCAAAAACCATGTGTACCTCTATCTGGATCGGTTTGATGAGAGTGTTTTATGGTAAAATATCATTCATTTGACTCAATATTGATCAGGATACATTAACTCCTATACTATTATTAGACCATATAATATATAATGAACAAATAATTCATAAGCCAATAATTATTAAAAAATTAATTAAGTATATAATACAGAAAGTAAAATCTATTTTATTATTTATTTATTTTTTTCATTTTTCATGCACATGAGGCCTGTTCTCAGTCTGGTTGTGTTCTCAACTTGAGTTGATAAAACAAACCAATGCAAACAGAGAGTAATCAAAACAATCAAAATCACAATTTGAATAGAAGCAATTGGAACATTTTTTGAAGCACCATAATTTCCTCCACCAAATATTCTGCATAACAGCTGCTAACTATGTAGTTTAGATGTGTACAAACATGTTCTTAAATGTGATTCATCTATTAAATTGTCAGTACATATTTAGTATTTTTGTCTGTTCTCCTGGACATGTTTATGAACATGGAGCAGAATAATATTATTAAAACATAAATCGTAATTCTTGCCAATACAGCAATTAAGTCATTTTCCCAAATCTTTCAGCCCTATTAGCAGCTGTTTAATTTAGAAGTTCACACAAACTATGAGAAACAAATAATTTAAAACCCAACTGAAAAGCCCCAAACCTGTTCTGTTCAGTTTAGGTGAAAAGTTTGTAATACTAAAATAAAATCTAAATAATTTCAATGTGATCAAAATAAAATAAATACTGTATGAATCAGATTTAGATTTGACTGTCAACATATTAAAATCTATGAAATTACTATACAAATACTGTGCATATAAAAAAAGTCAAAAAAAGTTTTTAAAAAATCTTTGAACAATGAATTATTTTTAAGCGAGGTCCTGATCCAAAGGTTTGAGTTAAAGTTTGCCACATGACAAGTCACCGAGCTCACAGCTGATTGGTCCATGTTGGTTTTTCTAACTCCAAACCAGATGTTCGGTCCAGAGCAGTAATATGGAATCTGTTACTGTGGTGATTCACTCTGACCTAAACCAAACCTTTTCCAGTCAAACACAGAAGTTTGCTCCTACTAAACCTGAACTTACCTCAACTCAAACTAAACTGGCTTCAACAAGGTTCAGCTCTTGAGCAGTGTCAGTCGCTTAAAACGAAATAGAACCATAGATCCATCAATAACAATGAAAGACCAGCGGTGGAAGAATGTCAAAAAATGTTTACCTCAAAATTACATTCAATACCTGGGACAAAAGGCTGTTTTTTAGGACCAAAAGGAAAACAGCACATAGGTAATGATGATGGGGAATAATGAAAACTTGTGTTGATGAGGCAAATGAAGTACAGTTCAGGTTCTAAATAAATAAATACAAACAAGTTAAAATAGAGATAGAACAACAGATTCAATTTGAGGTTATATACACATGTAGAATGATCTTGTGGTATTGCGTTCATATTTTACATTTATCTATTAAAAGTATGTCAAAATCTCATTCACATGGATCCAATCTCTGGCACGTCCTGGAAATATTTGGTTTGGTCCTGTGTCTTCTGTTAAATCTCTATCACCATGTCATATGTCTTTCCTTATGAGAATCTATTCCATAAGGTCAGTCGAGCTAACAGTGCTAGATAAGGAGCCAGTCTGACAGTAGGTATTTGAAGTGAGCAGAACTGTCCCATTCTATGGAACAAGCCCTTTCTGTGCACAGACAAGAGAGCAAGTGTATCATGTGTTTTCCTGCCAGCTCTGCACCAATACAAGCTCTCCACTGTAAAACGTCTTCTATAGAGCCTATAGGGGAATATCACTCCGGCACAATCCACTCCTCTCATAATACATCCCTTTTTTTTTTTTTTTAAACCAAAGTAGTTTTGTGTCTAGACCAAAACCATCTTATCCAACCAACCTGGGACAGAACCCTGGTGGTGTCTGTCCTGTCAGGAGGCGTACATTCTGGAAGGCTTTCTCCGTGCCATCCCCACTGTCGTGCACAGGGAGGTGTGGACCACGTGAGACGTGCAGTGCTTGTGATATGGCACACCCCCAGCCTGCACACACCCACCTCGGCCCAGAAAGGAAAAGATCCGAGGGGGAGGGGCCGTGCTCTCGCTCTGTCTTTAGCTTCTCTTTCCTGCTGCTTCCATGCCGTCTTTCCCCCTCTGGAGCTTATACATGATGTCGCCATACAAATGTGTGCATGCGCATGACCACAGCACATGCCACTTTCAGACATGTGACTAGCAGCTTCCATTTTAACTCTTTGGGAAATGCACTGCAGCAAAAACGACAGCCATAGAAGCAACAAGTCTGTCACCCTTACAGTTACAGGTAACAGATAAAATGTTCAAGCATGAGAAAAAACAGTTATGGTCAACATAGACTTTTCACACCGTCTAGCTCTTATAATGGTTTACCCTCAACATTGACTCTCTCCAAGTTGTATGTTGAGTGATTTAAGCATGTTGGAGTGATCTTTATTCTCCTGCATTCAAGATGCAAATTTACCAAAAATCATATTTCAATCAAAACCAAACATGTTTGTTTTATTGTTAATATTGCCATTTTAAAATGTACAAAACATGCAATAATAATCTACATGTCAAAGATTACACTATATAGCAGACAGAGGAATAATGTCTCCTTTAAAGATCTTGAGTACAGTGATTAATTTATCTATTGACCTACCATCTGTATAATGTTGTGTCCCTATCCTATTGCAAATTATCTCAAAATTGTAAAAAGAAAAAAAGTGCATGTTGATGCAAAAAAGTCCTGTACATCAATAAATCGACTAAAATGTGGTGTTGAGCAGCACTGGCAAAAGCTCTCAAAATGATTAGGATCTTGTGGAAAAAAATTACTTTTTATACAGTGAAATACTAAATAGCGTCTTCATAAGTGCAAATTAAATCACTACCAAAACTTAAGCTAAGTCACTCAATGCTTTCTTCATCCGTATAAATCCTTATTTTAACAATAAAATAATTAGTTGACTAATAAATTGACAGATTCATTTCCTAAACTACTAAAGACA
>KN520806.1:0-13596 GCA_000787155.1 Scartelaos histophorus | reverse complement strand
GAAAGAGAAGAGATAATTAAAGTAGCAGTGAAAATGATCTCTGTAGTAAAAACAAATAGTCCCACCCTTGTTCTATACATTTACTGCCATTGTCCCAAACCGTGTATAGGATTCATTTAATGCAGCGCTAATGTAGTTTTTATAATGATGAATCGGATCAAAATGGCATCCATAAAACCCAAGCTTTTATGGGTAGTTCTGCTCTGTAGTCACGGCCGTAGTCACAGAGGCCGTCCTTTATATCGTTTGTGACTAATCTTCTGACAAGCGTCGGGCCAATTAATGTACAGCAGTAATGAGATGAAGTCATGTCGAGCAGTGAAGCTGTGCACAGCTGGTCAAGAGGGACACCGTCTGGGTATGAGAAATATCCAAACACATCAAGCACGGTCTTAAAGTGGACTACAGGACATGTGAGGAAATGATATTCATAACTTTGCTGATGTCATCCATGTTCCCTGGGGGTGTGAAGCTAACTGGAAGCACTGCTCTGTAAGAAGATCTATTATTCAAGTTATAATCTGAGCTTTATTTAAACAGAATCTGAACAGAAAGACATTATTTGGGTGAAATTATTTGGGTGTTTGCTGTGTGCATTGTGTCACTATGGTAACTACTGAACATTCTACCAACTAGAGCTGTGTTGAAAAAAACGATTTTCCGATTCTTCTCAATATCGATTCGCGCATCCAAAAATAGATTATTAAATATATATAAATGCAATAATTTTTTAGTAGCCTATTCCCTGGGTAAACTTTTATCTAAGTGGCGTCCATGGTATTCACGTTGTGGCACTCGCACCATAGACTCTGCTGCTCTTGCCATCGTGACAGACAACGGCGCTAATATGGTGCGTGCGGATCATGGGTCTAACTCACGTCGGCTGCTTTGCGCATAGAATCAACCTCGCTTCACAAGCCGGTCTCAAACTCCCGAATATTGCACGTCTGCTTGGGAGAGTGAGGCACATAGTGAAGTTTTTCCATCGCAGTACTACAGCCACTCTCACAGCCATCAGGAACTACCAATACTTGCATAATTTGCTGTTAAATGTCAATCTAATGCTAGTTTTAACATGTTGTATGTAAAACAGGTTAAGGTAAAAAAAAATGTTTTTAAGAACACTAACCAGAATCGAGATTGGATCGGATCGAATCGGGATAATCGATCCTTAATCTTAAGAATTGGAATCGAATCGATTCTTGAGATTTGAATCGATACCCAGCCCTACTACCAACACAGACACATGTATAACACCCCCAGAGTGATCAGCATCAATAGAAGCTCAAGCAGCTCTGATTAAAAAATGTAATTTAAAGCTGAACTTTAACTTCCAATACCTGCTCGTCTCCACTGACATGTCATACCTTAGCCTTGAATGGAAGTTTATATATGTCCAAGGGAAGCAAGTGATACCACAAGGTCAAGTTACACATCAGTTCACATCAGTAAGAGTGCATTTCCCAACACTTTTTATGTTTAAATGGTTAGATAGATGTTTTAATACCATACTGTGGAACTTTTCAGGCATAGCAATAACATCACCATACGAAGTGCAAGACATGAACACCGCTCTCCACCAGAAAAGATACACAGTGAACCTTTAAAATATCAAGATTGGGATGAGTTCTTACCCTGACTTGCCCCACGAATAGATTGGCCTCCTCCTCTCTGACGGTGAAGTTTAACGGTGTGGTCACATTAAACTGGGGGTCGTTGTCATTGACGTCGGTGACCACTATGTCCACGGTGGTAGTGGAGGTCTGCGAGGAGACAGAGAATACAGTATATGGTTATGGACAGGCACAAATGGTATAAGTTCCACACATAAGGTACTAGGCATGGAACGATAACCAGTATTAATGTATACTGTATATGTATGTATAATGTGTAGTGTATTGACATTTATTTGACTGGGTCTGTGGAAAAAGCAGCGCTCCTCACACATTAAGTCGTCCATTTTGAATCCTCACGTTATTACGTTATTTTTGAGATGTGAATGTCATTGACAGAGTTCATGGAGGGGTTTTTTGGACATAATAGCACATAGAGAACATATTGTGAAAAGAAACAGAGCAATGAAAACTGCTTTTTTCTACTCTTACATAAATGGCCGTGTTACAGCAAACAAAATATGCACGTGTCTTGAACCAGATGACACTTTATATTTAGCATCTGCAAGCAAACTATATGAAAAAAGAAATCCATCTGAAGTATATGTATCATTATTTAAAATTTAGTTCATTTAAACCACAATTTTAATCTTACATGACTTCATAGAAATGCATCCATTGTCACTGACACCCGTGAATTATTATCTTATACTTTGGACATTTTAAATCACAACATCGATCTAAAACTCTTTAACTATTAACTACTTAATGAAATAAACAAGTCTGCTAGCTTCCAGGCTGTAAAATAGTGGTGCCCGATGAGGTATTAGAGCAGAGCAATGATGCCAAGAATGCTGGAGAATTAAGATTACTCAAACATGCATGAATCACTCTAAATACCCTGTGGAGTGGGGAAATGTGAAGAGAAGATCATTATAACATGGTTAACAGCTCTAAAAAAAAAAAGTAGAATTTGCGCAGTATGTCTCCTTTAATATTGGCATTTCAGAAGCAAGCAGCAGATTTTGAAGAAATCTTATTGTCCCTGTCCTAACTACAAATGTACATCTCTCAGTACAATATGTTCACGCTATTCATCACAGTACAATATTTATTATATATTATTGTGATACTTTGTGGAAACTAACAAAGCTGTGAATATGTCAATATTCAATTGTCAATATGTCAATTTTCCTCTTAAAATGGCTTAAAATTCAGTTACTTCTTCATGTAGTCTGAACTGAATTGGAGCAAAGGATCATGGTCCGTGTAGTTCCCACTTCTTTTTTGCTATTGCTGCAACATAACTATTAATTTAAGCTTGTGTGATGGTCCACAATATTATGGTGAGGCTTTTGACAATACATCACAATAAAATTTCACTTATTTCTGCATCCCTTGTCCTGTCATAACTGTGAACTGACCTCTGCACTGATGGCACAGGTATAGCCTTTATGTTATGTTGTTGAGTTACTGCTATAGGTCCCTTAATACTATAAATCTTTACATTCCAACATTTGCCATTTTTGAATTGCACTGACACATTTGACATGACATTTGGTTGTTATTTCCGACAATGACAAATCCTTGAACCCTTATTGCTGATTTTGATTTTTTTTCACCCTAAATGCATGGCTGAACCTGAATGTACGGAGAAGTGGGTGGTAATATGGGGTAGGTAAAAACATTTTCTGAGCACTCAAGTCTCAAATGCAGGATAAAACAGGCTTATTCAAACACGCATACTCACAATATAACTTTGAGTAAGCTAATTATGTGAGAACATCATTATAACGTGACTAAAAGCTCATAAAAATCGATTTCTGTTACCCATTTACCCATAACAGACTATACAAATTAGCATCTCGTGTCTAAAACTATTAAGAGCAGCTCCGCGGAATGACTGGCTCTTTCAGGAC
Source organism: Scartelaos histophorus (assembly GCA_000787155.1). Classification (NCBI taxonomy): domain Eukaryota; kingdom Metazoa; phylum Chordata; class Actinopteri; order Gobiiformes; family Gobiidae; genus Scartelaos; species Scartelaos histophorus. The sequence continues at coordinate 10,064 of KN520806.1, read as the reverse complement.
GGGGGAGTCATTTGGCCTTACCCAATAATTTATAAATTGCCATAACAGCTTTGCGTTAAAAAACAAGCAAACTTTTAATGAGCAAAGTTCTGAGTCAATTTTCACACCTAAATGTGAGCGCGTCCATAAACCTTGGCGAACTATGTGCAAAGTGATTTCAGATTTAAACAACACACTGGGCTGTTATGGCTTTATACCAAACAGGGGCGTAATATTCGCGCCGCGGGATGGGCGAAGCTAATCCCCAGCTGGCCCATTAGCTCCCATTCACTCAATTGAACGCGGGCTACTGTTAACCTTCGCCAATGACATATCACGCAGCACCCTAACCGAAAAGGGCTGAATAGGCAGAGTATAGGACAATCTCCCCTGTGCACGGATATGCTGTTGTATGCAAATAACGCTCCGTGCTAGATTTTCCTTTGGGGGCAAGACGGAAGAGTGAGGAGCCAGGTCCTTGCAAACAAAACCCACGAACGCAGTCATTTTGAAGTTGGCACATGAGAGAGAAACGCGAGAATCATCGACCTATTCCGTGTCACCTTGATTTCACCGTCCTCTGGGAATGACTCTTATCCTCTGTTGTGTGGAGTATCATCTTTGATATATGCATTGTGCGTTTTTTTTCCCCTTCTGTTGTGTTGCAGTATACACATGATCAGGAATAATGCAAATGATTTATATAGAGGTTTTTGAAGCTTAACAGCATTTGACATTGAGTGCCATTCAATACAGAGCGTGCATTTTGATATCACGGAAACACAAGGTTCTCTCTGCCAAAAATGTACTGTAATTACACCAACTGATTAATGTTAAAGTTACATTTTTGTCATGGTTTGGGAAGCTGGCGCCAATACTGAAAAATTAGCTGGATCAGATATCAGTTCCATGAGCCTTTAATTGGATGTAATAAGAATATTTACACACTCATAATGTTTGAACTTTTATTACAAAGCTGTTCTAGTTATTTGAAGGATACATGACATTAATAAAATTGGATTTGGATTGGTTTTAAGGAAAATAAGAGGCGTTTTTCATTCCTTCTCTGGTATCGGTTAATACTGGGTTTAGGCAAATACTTAAAGTAAAGTATTGGAACTGAAAAAGCTAAATCGGTGCATCACTAATCATGGTTTTGTTAAGCTCTAGTTGAGACTTTTGGTGTTATTTTGGTTGAGTTTTGACACAGATGAACAAAATGAAATCACGCAAACTTAAATCAATCAGTTTTGCTCATTTAAAGGGGCAATATGTGACTTTATAGGTGGATATTATGCAACCTGCTTGTCTCCATGGAGATGTGACTGACATGCCTTGAATGTATGTTGTACGTATGGCACTATTTAACTTATCTATATACATTGAAGAAGCAGATGTCGCCACCAGGGCATCTTACAGATCTACGGAGAAGCAACCCGAGAGAACGCAAGTTTTTCCAAGTCTTTTGTTCTTAATTTGAATTTGTTCCCGGGCGCCCCGCTGCTCCTGAAAGGATGGGTGAAATGCAGAGAACAATTTCCCTACGGGGATAATAAAAGTACTACAAAAACAAACAAATAAATAAATAAAAAAAACACCTTTGACTGAATAATCTTCACGGAGACAAACAAAATAACAGAAAAGTGCCACGATTTTGGAGCCTATTTCTATTCTCTTGCTTCTTAAACTATGCATTGCAACACTAGAATTTCCCCATTGCTGCATTTTCTTCTCTTATCTTAACACAGTGCACTTTTAAAAGTATAAATTGCAATACTAAAATAAATCATCTCACATTTTCACAGCTCTCCTGGGGTAAACTGACTGACAATGGGCACCTTTCTAACACCCTCCAACTGCTATTCACGCACATTCATACAACGCCAACGCGGGTGAAGTGTCTTGCCCAAGAACACGGCAACGAACACGCTCGATAACCACTCTCTAACACTTTCTTTTCTTTGGCAAAAACAGGCAGAATGCTTAAAGCAGCCAATTACCCTTGTTGTGTGGGAGTTCCTATCAAAGCTCAGATCCCGTCTCCGTGTCCGTGCAGTCGGATTAATGAGCTCCTATTATTAATTTAACATAAAAGATGAACCGTGTGATGTCTTCCGGGCTGTCCTCGCTCTACCCAGGTTGCCAGTCGCTAGATCCTCTTCATGTGACAAGCTTCCACCAGGAGGCATGCTGAGAGGGAGAGCAGCTCACACTACGCCCCGAGCTCCACACCGACACTTTTACAGGAGTCGGATGGGGCCAGTCCGGTGATTTGTTTCAAGAATTAGTCGCGTTTCTGTAAAGATTTCAGCCGGTATCTTAAAAACGACGTGTTACGTAACTTTGCTGGTGGGAGGCTGGTTGGTTGGAGATGTTATTGCTTCGTCTGGAATGGGATTAAATGGTATGGGATTAAATGTATTTATCTTGTCAATTAAATTAGCGTATGTTTAAAGGGCTCATTTTATCCCATTTCCTGATCTATGCCATAATGTTTCCTCATCAAAAACTGGCTTCAAAAAGCTTTGGAGACGCAGACAGACTAATAATAAATGGTTACTCAAAATATGTGTGAATAAAACAAAACACAACTCCAGGTATATGGAGGTACTATTTTTTTTAGATATATTTTTGAGATTTCAGTCAATTTTACTAATATAATATGTGATTTTTCTGGTTGGTTGGTGGTCGGTTGTCTTGCTGTCTCCATGGAGATGTTAGTGCTTTTCCTGGAATGTTCCTCCACAGTTTTCAATTAAACTTGCCTATCTTGCATTTATTCAATCAGTACTGGTCAGATATTTATTAAATATTTGACCTGTAACTTCACCTGATGGTACCGTCTGTTTGTCACAATGGAGAACTTTAATGCCATATTGAACATTCTAGGCAAAGCAAAAACATCTCCATGGAGACAAGCAGTAAAAATACATAAGTTTTTTGTTTTTTTTTATTCAAATTTTTATTGATAATCGCATAGAGATGACAGTTATAGTCACAAATGTAATTTTTTTGTCATCCTTCTTGCACAAGCTTGGTTTCTTTCACTTCACGTATCTCTTTACTATAATATTGATTTTTTTTCTTCTTTTCCTTTAAGAATACAAAGTAAAATAGAAAAAAAAAGCAGTGAAAATGGAGTATCATTATTATTCATTTTTTTTAAAGGGCCCATATTATGTAATTTTCTGATTTATGTCATAATGTTGTTTCCTTATCAAAAACAGCTGTGTTTTGTTTAAATCTATTTGTTTTAACGGGCAAACCCTGTATAGTTCTTATCTCTAAAAGTAAAAACTCTACTGTCATGTGGAAGGAGAAGAATCATTACTGAACTAAAGGGAAAAAGTATCAGTTAACTTGGAAACTGCTGTTTCATGAAATCACAAGGTTGAAACAGCGCAGTTTGAGCTATGGAAATGTAGACAAACTAATAAATAATTACTCAAACATATTTGAATGAAACAAAACACAACTCCAGGTATGTTTCTGAGGAGGTAACAACCTAACATATAAGTATCTGACTATGTACTTTGAGATAAAAATTCACCAACAAGATTTACATGAAATAAATCTAAAAATGGTGCCATCTTTAACACTAAGCACTGAAGACAGGAGTAAAAATGGAGATGATGAGGTGCTTGATGGTTCTGCTGCAGTGGTGGATATATACCAGTGCACCATATTACCAGTTACTGATGGCTTGTGGGTGACGAGGATTTCAAAACCGGTGACTCAACTAGACTCGTATTGCACAGAGAGATGACACTGACATATTTCTGGGCTGTGAAGTAGCCAGGAGCCAATTATGAGCAGCTATAACATGAGTACACAGAAGGAGGCAGAAAGAGCAGTGTTTTGACCTGAGGTGCTTACAATGCTTTGATAAAAAAATATGTAATGGCTATGGGCGATGAAATGTAAGCTCAAGGAATGGCTTTGAACATAAGGGAAATATTCTCAAATGCACAAGACTGAACTATGGTAACCGGTTCTAAAATGTCAGCTAAAATATGTTTCATTATTTCTGAATGAGAATAGGTAATTAGGTCTGTCATGGTAATTACTCTATTGACATACCGTATAATATATGAAAGCTAGAACTGTTTATTTTGGGGTTCAGTATTTATCATGTGTACATTTTCTTTGTAAAAGTGTGGAGATTTAGGGCATTTTTTTGTTTTAATTCAATAACATTTGAACTTTAAAAGGTTAAATAAGTGATTTCTACGGCTAATTATTTGCTCATTTTGCTATTTATTTGTTGCAGCTCATGCGTTGTAATGATACAGTATAAAACAGTTTACTGGGGTAATCCTGCTGTACTGTATTGTTAGGCATAAATGCCATAAATTTGTTTCAATATTATTGTTTAACGCAGTATATCTCTGTGGCAATTTATCATGCTGCAAAATTTGTCATCGGGGTAGGCCTTTACGTAATGACTTTAAAACTACGTAATTTGGAATAGTTACAACACACTTATGATTACAAGGGATGCAACGTTAGTAGATATAATACAAATCGTTTGATACTGGTCTCACGATTTGATACGTATGTTCAGTCGATACATACATGTCGATACACATGTGTCCGTCCCTGCGTTCTGTGTTGTCATTTCTTACATTGATGGACCCAGGAATGGCAAAGAAAAAAATAAACTTTTAAATACTTCAGAATTACTTTTACATCGGCTTTAATCAAATGCAAACGTATATGTGCTCATAACAAGACTGGCGAAATAAGCAATCTTTTTCTTTGTCTCACAAGTTTCCTCTGTTGAGACATTTCTATGTGATATAACAAAGTTTTAGTGTCCAGAAAAAGGATGGGAGAGCACACTGTTCAGAGCACAGACTGTAGGGTGGTGTGGGAGGAGCTGTTCTTCCCCCTCCAGCAGCGACAGACAGGAGGAAAGGAAATCATCATCAAAAAAGGAAAAGTCTGATAGTTTAAACCCCCTAGCAGTCTATATTATAAAATATAAAATAGCTTGAGAAAGTTCTATTCTTAATTTAACTAAATAATAATTCTGAGCAGTAAATCATTGAACCAAATGAACTAAAAAACTACATATAAACAACAGCTGTATAGCAGTTGTGCTGTAGTGTATAGTGTGTAAAATATGTAATGTTTCATTAAGCCTGGTTTGAAGTTGAAATCAGGAAAAGACTTGTAAGTGAGTAGATATGAGTATGTAGGATTTAAGAACATACAATAGTTCAGTTGTTTCAAAACATTATTGACACATTACAAGATAATTTAGCAATTTACTAAATTAAGCCATTAGCTAATTATGTGGCTAATCAATGCAAATACATTTAATGAATTAAAGTATTTTTTTCAGTGCATATTCATACTCATTCATGTACATTCGTGTGTAAATAAAATGAACATACACTGTGTATGTGCACAAAAGGTCCGCAAATTTGACTCTAATGAGCTTCAAGCTTTGTAACAATGTTGTTACCTCATCAAAAAAATGTATCTGGAGTTTTTTGTATTTTGTTTCATTCACACATGTTTCCACAGATCAAAATGCTCTGTTCCATCTTGTGATGTCATGAAGCTGTAAATTTCAAGTTTACCTTTTGTTTAGTATAGACCCAAATGATTCTAGGGAAGGCATAAGGAATTAGAAATTTGACTGAAGAACTCAAGTATGCAGTCAAATATGCAGGATTATGTAATGGCTTTTAAAGTTGCAGTTCAATAGGCAAATATAATCCACAGAGAACTAAAATATATTCAGTTTTGACATATTTTCCTCTCTATAACAACGCCAAAGCAGAGGATGTCCTAACCTTTCAGATCATTGCACGTACAAGGGCAGCCAGTGTAATAGTGTTAGACTTTAACACTTAACAGTTTGGAGGTGGAGGTGATAGAAAGTGACAGAGCAAAGAGAAAATAAATAAGAAGAGCAAAGATGGATCAGACCCCACAGGACGAGATAACCGCACGGGACCACATCTTGAACCTAATATTGACGGACGGGCCACGGAGACCAGCCCGGCCACAGCCATAGAGCCGGTGCGTATGGCCCTTTCAGTCAATTACCACCAGAGCCAGTTCAATTCAATGGCTCAGCTGGAGAGAAGCCACTCACAAAGGGAAGGGACAAGAGACAGCCTATAATTAGGACACAACGTGGGACTTTTGTGGGTCTAGAGGAAAGTTTGACACAAGTTGTAATTAAATATGTGTGTGAAATGGTGCGAAAATGTTGTATTTTAACATAATATAGTCTAAGTCACATGCGATTCATAGCTTGTAGTATATTAGCTTTAAAAAAAACCCAAAAAACTAACTCTAACTCTAACTTACTAATATGTTATAATGTTGCTTCCTCATCACAAACATACCTGGAGTTGTGTTTTGTTCCATTCACACATATTTAACACACAAGCCCGACATGTTTAAACTTCAGGAAGGGAATTGAGAGATGTTGTTTTGTTTTTTTAATTGACATAAACAGACTTTTTTTATTAAATAGTCGAATAACTACTCAATACCAACACAACTGAACCTGATTCTGAAATAATAAAATACAGCAATTTTACAATACCAAGTCTGAAAGGTTTAGAATTGACTGCTCTACTTTAACAATATTGTATATGACAAGAGTAATCTGTCAAAAGTACTACAAAACTGCAGTACACCTACACCTTCGCTAAACTGTGTGCTATTATCTTGGTCAGCACCCCTGGACAATTGGCCTGCTGCTGGTTTTCAGATCTTTATTATGTAATGTTATACTCCCCAAACAGCCAATACAAACACACACAAACACACACATACAGGGGCTTGATTTATCTGTTAGTTGCTACAGTTATTTGCACTCTCCATTTTTACAACAAAAATCCATATATGCTTTACATCCTCATTAGTATTAGTGGTCTATAGGACGTTATATAAGGTTTTACATAAGAGAACCATATTTGTGCATATTTTTAGGATGTCCAGAGATGAGATATGCCTTGGGCCTGCCTCAAAGTAACATAATCTTGAATATATTTTATACAAAGCATTCGAATAATAACTCCAACTAACCACTTGTGTGCACATTTCAAGCTCCGAACACTGCAGGAACCCGCGTACTTCACAGTGTCCTCGCCTGATGTTTAGTGAGAGCCGACTGCTGCTGGTACATATGCCGCTATGACAGTGTATAACTCTTCGAAATGTCAACAGTAATTCTGCGGCGCGTGCCAGAACACCCAACTGTTAGTGTTAAGTGTTAATGTGCGCGCAGGTGAGAGAGGCCAATCACCATCAGCGAGGCGACAGCTCATCAGCTAATGCTCATTACCTCGCGTGCACCGCAACCTACGAAAGAGAGCCAAAACTTCACCTCGGCCCCTGGAACCCCGACAGCTGTGCTCAAACTGTGCCAAGGGAGGTGCACTCTAATTCAATTAAGAGCGTTTATGTGATTACCGAGTCTCTACGGGAGTCGGTGCGCGCCGCGGCACTGTCGCCGCTTTGACGGATTCATAGATGTAACTGTCCAGAACACATGCAATAAGATGTTACGGTGAAGACAAGATCAGCGGTTTCCCGGGCTTCACGAGCTTCACAAATAAAACTGTCCATTAATCTGAAATGAGAGTGGCTTGAGCAGAGGTAATCGCTGAAGGAGTAGACGAATGAGCTAACCCCGGAGGCATCAACACTCAAAAGCATATGGTGTGGAGCAGGTGCAAGGAGAAGGTGAAAGGAAGACAAAGGAAACGAAGAAAAAGTGCAAGGATTTTCTCTTGAGTTACAAAACAGAAAGTCATGATTAAACCCTGTTAATGATATGTATGGGTCAGTATGTCAGATAGTGCCAAAGGCGGGTAGTGCCATGCATCAGTCCAGCTTTTAAGTTAGAGATGCTTAAACTTTATGTTTTAATACAAAATATTAACCAATAAATGTTCAGATTATGTTTTAATACAAAATATTAACCAATAAGTGTTCAAACATCACACAGCACTGTTTGCTTACATGTCACGCAGTGGAGCTGTTGCTTTAGTTAAGAAAAAAAGTCCAGCGGCATGATACTTTTATTAACTTGTAAGACAGATATTAGTCCTGCAGCGATACACGCTCCTGTGAGTTTATGTCTTGTGTTATGCTTTGGTCCACCTCCTCCAACTGGGCCAATGCCCCAAACCTGTCGTGCCTGAGCAAGGTTCATTTGCATTCACACTGGACAAATATAGTACATTTTAAGGTCTACCCCAGCCGGAGCGTGATTCAGTTGGGCTAGTGTGAGTGCATTCTTACTTTTTGAAGAAACTGTGTAAAGAAGGTGCTGTAATCACCAGCACTGCTTTTTGCAATCAAAAGATTTCAAGTCACATTTTTTTATTTTTACTTACTGAATATTATTTGGGCAACAGCTTTATCCTTCAACTTGAGTTTATTCTTGAGAAGAATTTTTGTCTGTAATGTTGAAAGGTCTGCCCCAAATCAACCCCAGACCCGTTCAAAGAGAGCAGGACTTACTCCTCCAGGGTTTCCGTCTGAAGCTGTGACGATCAGGCGGTACTGGTCTGTAGTCTCACGGTCAAGAGGTTTACCCAACAGGAGAAGGCCGATCCTGCAAAAACAGATTAGAAAAGTATATTTAGGCACACTTGAATTAGGTAGTTAATATTCTTCTAACATTTCTGCCCACATTCTAAGAAATAGTGTAATTTAACAATAACTTCAACAACTACTCTAGTGGTAACTGCATGGAGTGTGCACTCTCTATGTAGCCTGTGGCATCTTTAAAAGATCCCAAAAACAGAGGTAAATCTGGGTTGAAGGTGCTTTTAACCTGCAGATAGATGGACAGTCCATGCCCCATGTGAAAGCTCAGAACTTCAGAATTCCCTCATTGAGCTGCAGAGGCTGCACTAGCACTGATTCATGTTTGGCTGCAGGTGCTGGGTTTGAGGAGTCAGATCAAAGAGCCCTTTTAGCTGAAACCAACTGGATTTCAGCACTGAAACTGGCAACCCAAAAGAGAGGCTTATGTGAGGCTCGTTCTGTTTTCTGATTGGACATGTTGAGAACCAAAACAAAAATAAATCAGTACAATTGTTAACAGTAAAATCTATGTTTGATTTGAACATTTCTGCCTCATATCTGGGAAAATCAATATCTTTCATGAGCTTCCTTTAATTCTTTATTCATTGTTGCATAATTTAGAAAAGTGGCAAGATTTCACAGACTGGGGATTAAAATTCAATTGTTGACGCTCATTCTGGAGACCACCTGAGTAAAGAATGGCTACAAGTGGCAGCAGCTGAAGCAAATTCCTTCAAGAAAAAAAGTTTCTATACATAGCTGGAGTGTAATATTCTCCTTATAGTTGAATTATTCATGCGTAAGTATTGTCAATATTCACACACGTAACATGACAAATCCAAGTTAGCATCTTTATGAGTCCCAATCTTTAAAAACAGTAACCACAGCAACCCTACTGTCAACAAAAATATCTCCTTCATCCTCCCTTGAGCCTGGAATATAAAATAAAGACATATTTTTTTCCAGACCTTCTCCTTGGTCATATTTTTGTCTCACCAGCAGCCCTCACTCTCTTTGTTGGCATATTTCTTCTGTGCTGTACCGCTAATAAGCAAAGTCTGGTGCGCCCAAAGGCAAAAAACAGCCACGCTATGCTCACTTTGCGGCGTGCCAAGAAAACCTACTCATCATAAAGCATCTCCCGGGGGTATTCTTATTACTGTAAACTGACAAGGAACGCTGCACAATAATCTATACTCCATGTAACTGCGCATGCAACTGCAAAGATAACAGATCATTCTAGCTTTAATTTAACACCCACTGACGCCCCACAGTTTTATACGCTACTTATGGCTATGATAAGGACATCGATACAGCGTGGTTTACAGGCTTAGAGTGAGGAGCAGGTGGGCTGTTACAATTCCCCATTTTGTCTTCTCTCCGACTCCCAGCGCGCTAAACTACACGCGGAAAGATTCATGTTTTCTTGCGGATTCATGCGGCAAACGGCGCAGCCCTCCGCTCGCCGGGGTATATATGGTATAATTTGGCTCTCTGACATTACGCATACAAAGGAGAGG
>JACN01089593.1:0-16254 GCA_000787155.1 Scartelaos histophorus | reverse complement strand
ATCTTTTCACACTAGTTCTGTTTTCCACCTTTGTGCGACGGTAAAAATGTAGTAGTTACACATTTAGCTTTAATGAGAAACAACCTGTGCATAAACTCCTGACATGAAGCTCTCCTTAAAGTGCGTCTGTGCTCGTCTGGAGATCAGCGGGGGGCCTCTGCAGGGGGCCCCTCCACGCACCATCCAAACTTTCTCTCTGCATTTAGCCTCCGGTGCTGTTTTATTTATCGGGATGTGATTTGAGCACAGACCTGTTCGAGTGTGACAGCTCCGGGTGATTTGCACACATCCTCTGCTCCAGAAATAGCTGCAGTCGTCGTACTGTAGTTAGCTTCCTGCTTTATAAATGGACTCGTGTTTTTTTGCAACACTACACCGGAGCATGGGGGAATACAGGAAGTGTCACTTTAAGGGCAGTGGAGAGGACTGAGGATGTGAACAGGCACAGATCCCCCTGTGACCTCTGAGGTGCTCAAGTCAATCAAGAGACGCACGCTGAGGCTCACATTTACTTTATGTAATGTGAAGGAAATAGTCTTAATGCAAAAAATAATCCATATTTTAACCTATTCATTTTTGATCTTCTTATGTACCAATGACCCAATACTAGTACTGAATATTAGCACAGATACTGAAAAATTTGCTGGTTTGGAAATCGGTTTCCAAATATCTGTTAGGCCTGTATCCTGGTTGGACATATACATTGTTGTAATGAGAATATTTGCTGGTTCTAGTTGACCCAATTAGTTCAGTTCAAGTTTATTTATATAGCACATTTACATAAAAGTCAACAAAAAACATATACAGGTAACACATTACATGAGAAAACTACAATAAAAATCATTTAACATTGTATTGGAATCAGGTAACAGAATAGAAAAACCAAGATTAGGGCGTCTTTACACTTATGTCCAAATATATGCAAATAGTGCTGCACAATTTTGGGAAAAAATCTGCAATTTTGAGTTACACTTTTTACAATTGTGAATAGATTTGCAATATAAAGTAAGATTCTGTTCAGATGATTCTAAACAATTCAAAGAGTACATTTTCAGATTTTATGATCAATTAGCAATTATAATTTGTGTTTTTACGTTTTAAAACCCTCCTTGACGTTGAATTTGGTAGAGAAGACTAAAATATGTACTAAAAATACAAGAACTTCATGCGTTTGAGAACTTGGAGCATGTTTGTTCAAATCTAAACAGGAGTTGACAATAAATTTGGTTTACTCTATGTCTACTAACGAATCACAATTGCTATTTCTATTTGATTTAGATATATTTCATAGCCATACAACATGCAGTTACCAACAATACATCCAAACTGTTCAGCTACTTAATTTGAAGACCTCTCTCTTGTTAAAATGACACCTAAGCAATAATCCCGGTCTCCCCACATCCATATAACCTTATAGCTGTGTCTCCGCTCATATATGAAGCGTGTGATTACTCTGAGTACCTTAAGCGCCCTGTGAGCTCCAGTGCTTCGGTGACATTTTACGAGCAGCGGTCCGGAGGAAAAAGGTGAAAGTGAGACCTCCGAGTGGGGCCCGGGCTCTGTGTAATGACTGGAGAGATCATCCTGCAGAAGAGACAGAAGCAGGCACACGGGGAGTTCAAGTCTAATGATGTGGGTCTAAAAAGGACCAGCAGGGGGCAGAGGGGAGAATTCACTGTGTTAAAGGTTACACGAGGGAGAGTGGTGGAGGGTTCTGCTGGATACGATTATGGCTCGGGTGTTGTTAAGTGTTGAATAAGCCTTCGTGCAATGGTGATATTATTTCACTTGAGATGTTGATTTGCCCAAAGCCGCACTATGTAACTTTTTATTTGGGGGTCTGACACCTGCTTTTTTCTATGGATTGTCATTGCTCTGCCTGGAATGTTCCACAGTGTGACATTAAACAGTTCTGCCTTACATTTATTCAATTACAGGTGGTTTTATAGCTCAAAAATAGTTGAAGAACAGGCACCCTGACGGCGAGTGGGTTTGCCTCTCCACAGATCTGACCTATAACTTGGTTTGTTTTGGTCTCTGTGATAGAAAGGTTTAATACCACACTGTGAAACATTCCAGACAAAGCAGTAACATCTCCATGGAGAAAAAAGGTGACACTCACACCAGAAAATTTACACAATGTACCTTTAACTTGTCAGTTTTATACAATGTCTCCTATCTGCAATATAAAATCTTCCCTTAAATATGCACGATGTAACATTTCTCATGGATGGTTGTCTCCATGGAGATGTTGTTTTTGTCTATCTTGCATATAAATAAAACTCATGTAATTGTATGTTTAATGCTCTATTGTGGAACAGTCCCGGCAGATCTCTACACAGATCTCCATGTTAACATTTATTGCTTTGGAAATGCTTATTCACTGAAAACAACATAATAACATGTTTTACGTTGATTTTTGTTGATCTGAGTCTTCCTTCCCTTTGCTTCACGCTAAGTCATTATACAGTTATCTACAATAATTTTGCAGTTTATTCTGTTTTGGCTTGTTAGTGATTACAACACCACAAAAAGTCCATAAAAAGTTTATACGACTTAAGTAAAACACTTGGAACTTTCCTCTTTTGCAAAGACAATATCAAAATTTGGACTGAACTTTGACCAGGACCAAAACAGAACTAAACTGGACTCTGGCACCAAACCAGCAAGTGTGAAGATACTTTGGATAGTTGTAGTTGTCAAGATTTTACTGTTGTTTTCAAACTAATTCATAATCATCCCCGTCCCCTCTCAGCTCTCATCACCGCCATCTCCCTTATTGGTTGCGTTGTAAAACCCCAGTGTTGATGAGTTAATATTCTGACAACAGCTCGGAAATAAAGAGCTTTTGAGGAGTCTGGAGGATAGTGTAACCTTGATAAAACGCCTATCGCACCGACACTGATTCTCACCATCCATCTTCATCTGATATGAAGTATGCAAATGGTGCCATCGGCTGGGAGTGCGCCACTGTGCTGTTAAATGGGCCATTTCAGATGCGCTTTGTAGCATGCTGCTGACTTCCCCCAAAAAACTGCCTGTCAGATGCTGGGGTGCTCTTGATGTCTTTGTACAGGACTGTTTTCTACCTTTACCTGGGAGTTTTTGGCACAAACGCCGAGCTCCCCAACTGCCATACAAATGAGCTGCATCGCCGACTGTGTCAAAATGGCTCCTCGTGAAATATTAACAGCTTGTAGAGGGGTTTTACACAGCTATTCATTTTCATACTCGAAAGCCAAGTCGTATTTCTGTACTGTCAAACCCGCCGCGCTACCCTTTTCACTTGTGTTGTAGTAAATATTGTAAATCAGGAGCAGCTACTGTCCTAAAAAATACACAAAACGCAATTTTAAAGCTCTGCTGCTTAGTGTATACAAAATAAAGTGTTAATATACTTACTAGGCCCTAAATGGGTGAATTATACATTGTTACAAATCCATTAACTTAAAACTAGCTATTTTGTATTACTAAAATACTTAAAGATGCACTGTGTAACTTTTCTCTTCCGTCATATTCTGGTCTCCATGGAGATGTTATCACTTTGCATGGCACGGTATTAAATGTGTCTATCTTGCGTTTGATCAAGCACAGGTATTATATTACTCGATAAACCTTGAAGAACATGGATCCTAATGTGAGTGAGCTCGCCTCTCCATTGATTTGAAATGTAACTTGCCTAGTGGTGTCACTTTCTTGTCTCCATGGAGATCTACAAGTTTAATGTTATGCTGAGGAATATTCCAGATGATTATTAGCAGCTCCATGGAAATCATCAGACAACGTACCTGAAAAGTGGAACTAAACATGAATTATCAACTGTTCCAACTCATTTTTTGGCAATTTTAGTGTAAATTGGGTAAATTTGCAACTTTCTAGTCAAAAACACCTAAATATATCCTTAAGTGTTTTCAGTAGTTGGTGACATAACGCATGACTGCTCTGATTACAGGCTGAAGTGGTGGTGTTTAAAGCGTCCTCCAAGTGTTTCCCAGTTTAGCAACTCTTTTTGAAAAGTGGTTATAGGCGGTTGAGTTTGTGTGCTAGGCCCATTTTCACATTCATTTATCAACAACTAAAATCCTCACACCTCCCCAACCCATAAAATCTTAAACATTCATGGCTCCGTGGCCCTATAGCCCACACTCCTGCTCCTCTGGCTGTTTTTGGAGCAGGCCTGTCCAAAGATGGGGCTGTCAGTCAGGCCCGGGCCCCGCGGCACTGTCACTTTTTATTGCGACTCTGGAACAATGAGTCCTGCTGCTGCTCCTCAGCTTCTCTGGGCGGACGACAGGAGCGCAGGGGGTCACACTTTCATTAAATCCATGCCATCGGGTTATGAAGCTTGAATACAAAAATTGAGACCGTTGGCTTATATGTTCCACAGTACGGCATTAAACTGGTACATTGCATTGAGAGACATGTAAATCTATTTCTAGGGTCGCCTCTCAACAGATCTGACTTGTAAGGCGTCACCTTTTTGTCTTCATGTATTGAAATATGTTCCACAGTATGGCATTAAATTGATCTATGCATTTATTCATATACATGTGTTTTTAATGACAAACAAACAAACATGCATTCTTACCGTGAGCGGGCTTGCCGTGCCAAAGATCTGACCTGTAACTTGGCCTAGTGGCATCGCCTGCTTGTTGCCATGGAAACGATATGTAACAGTGGCATACAGTGGAACATTCCAGGCAAAGCAAAGCCATATCCATGGAAACAACAAGTGAAATCATGCTGTTTTTGACGCTACCAGGGAAAGTTACAGGTCAGATCTGTGGAGAAGTGTCCTTTGCAGTAAGAGTGCAGGTTTTCAGAGCATTTTTGAATAAATGCTTTAGACATAAGTTCAGTGCTACACATTCTAAGCAAAAACTATAATGTCTCCATGGATACAAGCTGGTTGTGTACCACTAGAAAAGTTAAACATTTTATTTCATTTTAATGACTCTTGCCATAATACAAATAAATACTTCCTCAGATATACCCAAAATTAAATAAGAATTCCACATATATAGCTTCAACTCTTTTAATTTTCCTGTATTTTGCCAGAACAGGGTCATGTGTACTGACTTCCCTGCATTTTCAATCTGATTTTGTAACCGCACTACAATTTTGTTGCTTATTTAGTGGAAAGAAACTTGTTTGTGCCATACACTTGACATATTCACTGTTTTGATGATAGATGGATTTCACATTAACTTGGCACAGGTGGTGGTTTAACAAAGAAATACTGTTGCTAAAATGTATTTGATTCTTAAAAAACAGCAACATATCACAGAGTACACTGCAATTTCTCTGATCTGACCAAGGTTTAAAAACTTACATCAGGTTATTCTTCTTGTTTTCAGATTTATTATTTACTTACTAGTTCTGAATTGGTTGTCTAATCTTAAAAAAAAAGTCACATATATGTCTTCCATGATCTTAAATTTAGGCAATAAATGTGTAAAAGAAGCTACAATCCATTTACTATAGTTTTCCCCTGCAACATTTGACATTTGTTTTTAGATTCAGTGATACAGATTTGCTTGGTACAACTACTACTATCATGTAAGAAATACTTAAAATCAGTCTAAAATCTAAAATTTTGCGTCTTTGAATTTATTATCAAAGCATTCATACTAATTATAAACTTGTTTTAAGTATGTTTACCTCGAATTTAGCAGAATGTTAAGTATTTTATCTAGAATCTAACATCTGAGAACTTATTATCAGACCATGAACACTAATCATAAACTGGTTTTAAGTGTATTTATCTTGAACTTAGCATCCATAAACTTATTTTCAGACCAGAGACTGCTTTATTTTTTTCTAGAGGTAGTTTATTTTAAGAATATCTTGCTGCATGGACAGGTAATTTCACTACTTTTACGTCATTTTCAGATAGAGTTAAGTGTGTATATCTTAAATTTTGCAGTGTTTTTTGCATGTTAATATACTGTGGTATTGTGGACCATGTATTGAATATCGTATTGAATCGTGAGGGACCCAGCGATTCCCAGCTCTGGTAGGTAGTGCATACAAATACAGGTGTGAGGAGCAGTTCATTTGGATGGTGATGTTGTTATCCAAAGTGAATGGGAGGATGTACTGTAGCTAATGAGCTGTATCCTCCTCTCTTATCAGCGTGTCAGGGCTTCCTCTGCTCTGCACTAATGAAGACGCGTGGCACAGGTAGCTGTCACTGCCCCCTGATTAATTCAAACTCTAAACTCCCACTATTCATCACGGAGTACGTCGAGTGGCCAGTGAGGGGACTGCAGGCGGGCAGTAAGGGGCCTTTGCTCCGGGGTTCGACTTGAATATGGATGGGAATGTGGTGGTTTTGTCAGGACAGATTATGTGTACATAAGCCTGTCACGTTATGGGCGACATTCAAGAGTGGTAGTTGTGTGGTTAAAGTAGTGTTAAAGTACTTGTAATATTAGTAATTGTAGTGGTTGTAGTTCTAGTAGTATATAGTAGAGTAGTGGTAGTATTTACAGCAGCACTTGTAATAGTAGTTCTTGTAGCAGTACTTGTTGTAGTACTTGTAGTTGTAGAAAAAGTAATTATAGTTGACACATAACCCAAGTAGTAGCTGTAGCAGTACTAACTAGTAGCAATAGCAGTAGTAGTTATAGTAAGTTCTAGTTTTGTCCAAGAATTTAAGTTAGTAGTAGTAGTAGTAGTAGTAGTAGTAGTAGTAGTAGTAGTAGTAGTAGTAGTAGTAGTAGTAGTAGTAGTAGTTGTAGTTCTAGTAGTAGCTATAATTGTGGTAGTATTTACTGCAGCACTTGTAATAGTAGTACTTGTAGTAGTGTAGGAGGAGTAAGGAGTAGTGTAGGAGTAGTAGTTAGTAGTAGTAGCAATAGCTGTAGTAGTTCTAGTTTTGTCCAAGAATTTAAGTAAGTAGTAGTAGTAGTAGTTGTAGTTCTAGTAGTAGCTATAATTGTGGTAGTATTTACTGCAGCACTTGTAATAGTAGTACTTGTAGTAGTGTAGGAGGAGTAGTAGGAGTAGTAGTAGTAGTAGTAGTTGTCTTTTTTTCACATTGCAAATTTCTCTGATCTGACCAAGATTTTAAAACTTATAACAGGTTATTCATCTTTTTTCTGATTTATTGTCTATTTACTGTCTATTTACTATTTTCTGAGACTGATTCATTCTAGTGTAAAGGTAGTTTATTTTAAGATAACTTGTCAAGTAAAATGATGTTGCTGCATGGACAGATAATTTCACTGCTTTTAAGTCATTTTCTGATAGATTTAATGTTTATGTCGTAAATTTTGGCCAAGCTTTTTGCAGTGCAAGAATTCAACTTTAAACTGCATAATACTGCATAGAGCAATTAGACACATCAGTATCACCATTATTATTATAGTTCACAGAAATATATATCTTTGTCATTGCTAATTAGAATTCCGTGCCATTTCCTCACTGCTCTCCATAGTATGACTCCAATACACAGTCTATATTCATTTGCATTGGCAGCCTGCCCTGTGTCAGCATGTCCTTGTCATATTGGTCCACTGGAGGTTTCCCACGTCACCTCTCAGAGTCTTCCCAGGATAGGCAGCTGTCAGCGGGCTCCGTCCTGGACCCCAGCCCCCTCTCACTCCCACACACAACCACCATCCAGCCATAACTGAGCGTGCACTATAGGCTCTCTGCACAACAGCACCCGGCAACCTCACTGTTAGTATCACTACTTCCTGTCCTATTGAATCTCTAAGAGGTTTTCGTCGTGCTAAAATGAATAAATATTTAAAGATAAGACAATGAACAGGGAACTGTGGTATGATGTTGTTGACATGTTAAAAAGTACACAAATAAAACTAAAACTTCAGTGGAGGACACTTCTGTATTTAATGCTAATTCAGTTCAATACTAACATTAATGCTAAGGTTGAGGTATAATTAATACTACAACAATGCCATAAACAGAAATATCCTACATATGAAACTAATTGGGTAATCTTTATTTTAATTCATTTCAGTTTTAATAGGTTTGTTATTTTATGTTTTACAATTTTAATAAAAGCGACTGTCAGTTATTGCTCACAAACTGCAGTTCTTTAAATAATAGGATTTCCTCTGCAATTAACAAAATATCCTGTCTCACAGAAAAAGCTTGTATTTTTATAGTTTAGACTTCCACAACATGTTCTGAAATGCACAGTTATTCTTGCATTAGTTCACAGTTCATATTTGAATTTTCTCTCAAATTAACACTGTTGGAGTTTTTAACAATGTGCACCAATCATAGACTGTATATATATAAATGGGCAGAGCTAACTCGCTAAATGCCGCGTTTCAAATAAGGAGTGAACATGTATCACCAAATACTGTAGCTCTATAGGTTTTGGAAAGCCCCCCCTCCTGGTCGTGGTGCAGTTCTGTGCTGGCCTGAGTGACAGTGATGGACAGGTTCATTGTGTCCTCTGAAGAGCCGAGCTGAAAGACCCACAAACAACAAGAAGAGCATGGGAACAACTGAGGACTCCTTTGTTTTGTCTTTGAGACCAGACGCTGGTAACACTCAAATGTGCTATAGGCTGGATATGGGCTTAGTATTGGGATTTGAGGTACATAGAATAATCAAGATTCAATTTACAGTGTTTTTGATTGCATTAAATAGTTTAGAGAGAAGTATACAGTTCAGTAAAAGCAATAAAAGCTATTATAGATTTATAATAAACTATTATAGATATTGTTTCAGACCCAAGCTGTACTTCACCTGCACAAGATTTCATGCAAAAACAACTATTTAAGCAGAAAAAAGTACCAGGAAGTAATGTATTTATACATTATACATGGTATTTATACATAAATAGCAAAAATACCAAATGTTCTGCCAACTCACTAACTTCTCCTTTCTGTTGTTGTCCTATATAAGTCCATATAATCTAAAATAAAAATAAAAATCACAAAAAAACACAAATTTTGGACTACTAAGACACCATTGGTTGATTAATGGGTTAAACGAATAAAGGCTTATAGCCCGAATGAATACATGGAGATATACAAGATTTGTCACATTAAAAAACTGTGACTTTACCACGAGAACCCATAAAAATGACTTACATTTTACAGTTTCGTCTTATTATTGTTAATAGCAATTACTTTGACCATAATAATCATGACTCAACATTTTATTTCATGCCATGCTTATTGCAAAATACATACTAAATACAGTATACTATTACAAATGTGTTGTTTTAGAATCAGATATAGACTGATATCAGGCCGTTAATGCATTGCTCTCCAGTTTGTAGTAAAACAAGGTTGTGGGTGTTTTGGTACTAAATTCAAATGAGATAATTTGGAGAAAAGTACCAAAATTGGCCGTACATATTGGCCCAAAAATATCAGCAGATTTTATCGTCCATCATTTTCTCTGGATTCTTATCAATCGGTATCAGCGTAGACCATTAAAAACATATCAGTCAATCTCTAGAGTGATTTTCTAATTGTGACAAGTCAAATTCGATTGTACTTAGGCCTGTCAGTGAAAGCAAAATGCCCTTTGTGGAGATAATATAGTTTTTATACTTTGTCATGTTTAAGGAGAACTTTTCATTTAATAGGTTAGTGATTCGTGGTTATGAATGCACAAATCTAAATATTTGAATCCTTTATTGGAAGTAGGCTGCTGTCTAGTTTTAAAAGAGCATTTACACTTGTTGTTTGAATCTGGTCTTGTTCTATGGTCCTTGTATAGTCCTGATCTAGTCCAGATTTAGTTTGGGTTTAGTTCTGGTTTAGTCCAAATTTTGATGTGGTAAACGCACCGCAACAGAAACCAAGCCTTGAAAACATCAAATTTATTTTGTTTGTTGTATTGTGTTTTTTTTTTACTCTGCAAACCAATTTCCTTATGTTATTCCTACCTAAATTATCTACAAATTCTGTTCTTAATCTTTTAGCCTTTCATTTTAATAGTAGAGTGTCATTGTACTGAAGCACATCTGTAATAGCAATGAATATAGTACCTTGCTTTTGTTTTGCTGCTTCTTCTTTGTCCTTATAACGACAATAGACATATCCATCAAGCTCCATCATTTTGGGAGAATCCTCTTCATATTTCACTGCTGCCAATGTAACGACTCAAACAACTGACAAAATAGCCCAAGAAATATGACTTGGTACATCCCCACCTCTCCTCTCCTCTGCCTGCATCTCCACTGTCTACGCTCTCTTTGTCAGCCAGTGTTATTTTGGTACTAGTCTAATGGGTTTGCTGTGAGGACAGACAAAGACGGCAGTGTATTTGAGCCACAAGATGAATTGCAATTGAATCGAAACTACTTTTTGAATGGTGGTGACTGGTAACCTGTAGGAGTTATCGTTATAATTTAGGTAATATTTGGTATCTCCATTGGGTCTTATTATGTAAAAAGTCTACTCATCTCTGCATGTTCTGAAATGTGATTAGAGTCGGGAAGGACTGTTAAAAGTGATTGAAAACCAGATGCAAATTGATACTAAAACTGGAATCGAAACTAGATACTCATTTAAGGAGGTATTGATACTAAACAGAGTTGCATTTATAGAACAGAAATGAACCTTTCCTGAATAGCTTTAGATCTTGAGCTGTACACAGATATAAGTAGTAGAAAAGTAGTATGATTTAATGTTGAAAATCACATTCTATAGTGTCTATAGGTTTCGGAATTATTATTAGATCAAAAATCGAGTTTTAAATTTTAGTATTGTGACACACTAGAGGTGGGTATGCTACTAATTTGATATTTCCATGATTGTTACTTTGAAGATACAAACATATATCGGTTATATCATTTTTAGTTGCATACATTTTCTAATCAAGAGTATAAGTTACTTTGTTGAGAGTATAAGTTATACCAGATGTCAATATTGGAATACTAAAATAAATTTTGGTCGCCCACCTATTTGAATCTGTTGTTTAGTATTTCATTTTCATGTCATCTCTCAAGCCATGATGCTCCAGGACATTTTGAAAAATCCTACGTTTAATTATAAATGTAATTGCAGAAAAAATGGCAAAAATAAAATTAAATAAATACAAATAAAATCTGAAAAGTCCCCAGTTCATATTTTCCCTGCATCTTTCATCACTGTATCTCATGGACCTCACATTAAGACCGCACAGCTGGTCCAAAAATGCCGCGCTGATATTAATAATGTAATTGCATCCATGTATTTGACAGTTGTGGGCTGCTGGAGTGATGGATATTTTGAATGATTTCTGTTGCCGAGCCCTGAATAGATCAATTGTGTCTCACCACACTGTCTGTCAAAATAAGATGTGTACGCTGCTATTGTTTTGCTCTGTCATTTGTCTAGTACGAGCAGCTGGGAATCGTGTTGTAAATGCTGCTTTGGGTAATCCTGCTTTTGTTTTGATCAAGGTCTACTTCTAGTCCTGGTTTAGTCCTAGTTTGTTCATAGTATAGTCCAAAGATTAGACCAAAATCTGTCTTTTTTTACCCTTGTTTAAAAGAATTGATGAAAAATATTCTTTATATAGACTGTACTGTATAGGAATTGTTCATGGGGACGCTTCTGGCTCCATCAACTCTGTTTCCAATTGACTTTATATTGAAACATTTTAAAATGTCTTAAAATGTTCATATAAACCCACTCTACATGATCCTGGTGTTTTTAACTTGGCATTTATTCTGTAAATAAATATCTATTCGTATATTTTCTCCTATCATTAGCATCACGAGCCTCCCTTCTTTATGCAGTCTGTGGTTTTTTAATCATTTTTGGCCACTCAGAGATTCTAATACCAGCGTTTTAGTGCTTTTCTGTTTAATGCAGCTTCATAGTCCAATCCAAACAGAAGCACTGGAGTCTACTTTTCCCTCTCACTCCTCCTATTGGTTGATTTTGAGTGAGTGACAATCAGATTTGTCCAATCACAATGAAGAGTGAACTCTCAGAAGAAGCAGATAGTTCTTGTTTAAACCCAGTTAAGGCAATATAAGACTGTATAAGACTGAACAAAAACAATGAAATTTTGTTTTATTTAACATATTTTTTACACATTCTTAAATCCTCCATCTCTGGTAATTAGAAACTATGGCTAGACTTTAATCAACTTTTAATTGAGATCAGGATTCAGCCATTACGTAATCGTCAATGATCAGCGGGGGTCTTTTTAATCAAGAGTTCTTCTGTCAGTAAAACATATGGTTTGGAGCAGTTTGGATTTTGGAGGAAGAGATTGTGTTTTTTGTTTTGTTGTTTTGTTTTAAGTGGCTCTGATTAAAAGTCACGAAAAGC
The DNA here is from genome assembly GCA_000787155.1 of Scartelaos histophorus. Taxonomy (NCBI): domain Eukaryota; kingdom Metazoa; phylum Chordata; class Actinopteri; order Gobiiformes; family Gobiidae; genus Scartelaos; species Scartelaos histophorus. The sequence goes on along the minus strand of JACN01089593.1, from coordinate 3,994 downwards.
CAATACGTGTGAAATCAATACCGAAAGCAATTTTTCTTTTGCTTTTGAAAATGAAAAAATAAATCAAAGTGGAAAATCATGATAGATCAGTATGGGGAAAAAATGCAAATCAAATCGAAAACCAGATGATAATTGATACTAAAACGAATATAGAAACTAGATACTCATTTGAACCAGTATTGATACTAAAAGTCGCTTTCACAGGACAGAAATTTTCCTGAATAGTTCCTGAATAGATCTTGAGTACAGTAGTATACGAACATGGACCACTATGGAACCTACCTGGAAATATATGGAAATATATAAGAAAATACCATGATTTAACATTGAAAATCACATTGTATTGTATATATAGGGCTTTTTATTATCACCATGGTGTATTGAGCATCGAGTCTATTCCTTAGTATCGAAATCGAGTGTGAAATTTTAGTATCATGACAACATATGGTTATTGCTTTGAAGATACTTTTTTAATATATTGAGGGAAATAAATGCCATTCGTCTTTTCAGAATATTACCCAGACCTATTAGAAACCTTGAAGCCATCACGTCTTGAGCAGTCATGATATCTAGCCCCGAAGAGATCAATGCAGCCTCTACCCACGCGTGTCCGTCAAAACCTCTCCTCTCGCTAATTTTGTTTTGGTTTTGCGTACGTCTGCTCCGGTCTGATCTTCCCGGGGCTCAAGGTCCACAACCCAAATGACTCGCGTTGCTTTCGGCTCCTCTCCCGTCACAAGTGGCTCTCCTCATGTTTATTTCATTTTGCGCTTTCGTCCGGTCGGGAGCTGTCTGGCTTTTCCGAATATCCTCCGATGTCATTAACGCACCGAGTCAGGACCCTTGCTTAATAAATTCCACGGCGGTTTTCGCGCTCCCCACCTAGTTACCCCCCAGCTCTGGGTGTCAAATTAAAACTGAGAGAGGGAGTAAGAGAGAAATAGAAGGAAAGTGAGAGAGAAAGGAGGCGAAATGTGTGTTTGTCATCCGGCGCTGTACGTCCCGATAATGCATTATTTATGATGTTTGGGTCGCCATATATTTTAAGTGGCAACCATTTTGAAAGATGTGGGTTTCTCTTGACCGCTAATAGCAAATAAGGTAATCATAGGATATAGTTGCATAGGGCATAGTTGTTGTCACATATAACCAACCGCAGAAAAAAAAGTAAAACATGACTGAACTGTAAAAATGAAACATAGATGCGTTTAATGCTATACTGTGGAACACTCCAGTCAAAGCAGTAGCATCACCGTGGAGACAAGTAGGCGGCAGACCTTCCGCTAGAAAAGTTACACGGTGGACCTTTGATTTCAGGGGATCTGATGTAAAAATCAATGCAAAACCAACACAGATGACTTCCATTTGCAAATTATACTTTACTTATAAGTTTCCCAATTGTGCTACCATGGCAATATACACATTTTTATAGTTTGTTTAAATTGCTAATAATAGCTCTTTTTGGAAACTCTTACTCTTACAAAGTATCAAAACTAGTATTGAAATTAAATATAAATTATACCAGGAAGACTGAGGGATTACACAGATATAAGACCAGGTGGTAATATAAAAAAGATTTAATGTTGAAAAATCACATTCTGTTTCAATATTTTTTATCATTGTTCATCATCGGAATCTGTATTGACTATCGAGTCTATTCCTTATCATCAAAATCGAGTTTTAGTATCAGTATCGAGACAACGCTACTCAATTTCCATGACATTATTCATTCAGTTTGCAAAGTTGATGGTAACAAGCCACAGTAGCCACAGCTTTCCAGCCGCTACTACACCACAGTGATATTTGAAATGACTTGCCCAAGGACACAGTGGGAATATGCACATGCTGGAGCTGGGATTGAACTGCCCACTTGTTAAGACGACTAGTCCACCTGAACCGTTGTTGCCTTATAGTTTTATGCTATTAGTTTCTATGTAAATTTGCAAATGGAAATCATCTTTGTTGGTTTTGCATTGATTTTTACATCTGATGCCCTGAAATCAAAGATGCACCGTGTAACTTTTCTAGTCGATGATCTGTCTCCACGGTGATGCTACTGCTTTGACTGGAGTGTTCCACAGTATAGCATCAAACGCATCTATGTTTCATTTTATATCTAAAAAATAACAAATTACAACCATGCAAATGCACCTTGTTACTGGGAGGGGCTCGCTTCTCCCTAGATCTGACCTGTTACATGGCCTGGTGGTTTCACATGCTTCTCTCTGTGGGGTTTAATGCCATACTGTGAAACATTCCAGGCAAAGCAACCACTTCTCCATGGAGACAGGCAGATCTGGAAGACTCACAACCAACCAACAATTTATCTGGGCTTTGCAATCGTATAGGTCTTTTTAATTAATATTTGCAAAGATATATCAAAAAAATATAGTTATCTATCTATTTTGTGTGTGAGATAATATAATAAAACCATCAGCCACACAAAATTCTTTTATCTATAGTCTTTTTTCGACATTCCAACAGATGTTTCTTAGATTTCCCATATCCTGAAACCTCCACCGCGCCACTCTGACCTGCTAATTACAGATCTGAGGCTATAGCTAGTCTCTGCTGTTGTAATGAGTTTGATGGGATTAAACCTGCTACAATCACCGCATTTGGAATCTACATGTCTCTTTAACCTCTCTTTCCTTTATTGTCTATGCTACCCTCCTCTTGATGAATAGCTGCGGAGTATGGGATCATTTGGGGAGAGAATCAGATGTGCTTTGGACGCCTGGGTGGCTGCTAATTGTACTTATTTAGTTGTCATTGTGATGAGCGTAACGAGTTTGGACGTGGTATCGAGCGGAGAGGGAGAGGAGAGAGACACAGACACTTCAGTGAATGCAGATGGATTATCAATGGGATCTATGTGAGCGAAGATGTTTTCAGCAGGTCAAAACACACAAGGTTATATAAGGGGCCGGAGCTGCTGAAGTGCTGAAGATTTGGCGGTTTGTTCGGAGCTCCCACAGGTGAATGCTGTTGTTGTGTCCTTGAGCAAGACACTTAACCCGTCCCCAGTGCATGTATGCATTAAGGACGCGCAAACACTGATATCTGCACTGAAGAATTAGCTGGATTAGATATTAGGTTCAGCTGATATTGTTATTGGACATAAATTGATGTAATAAAACTGTTTACTGGTCGTAATCACCCAGAAAGTCTCATCAAATTTGACCTTTTATTTGTTCAAAGTTGTTCTACAGTAATTTTGAAAGTTAAATAACAACCAAGTAACAAGTTTGGTTTGGTTTTGGCTTATTTTATCTTTGTTTCAAGAAAATAAATGCTGTTTTTAGTCTCTGCTCTGGTATTGGTTGATATCGGGTATTGGCAGATACTTAAAGTTTCAGTATCGAAATCGGTATCGGAGCTGAAAAAGCTGGCTTTCTTTTTTTTTGCAGCTCTAGCGTACACTGGTGTATGAATGTCTGTGAATGGATGAGTGATTCGTTGAGGTAAAGAGAGGTAAAGTGTCCACTGGAGGTAGAAAAGTGCTGTATGAAGGTGACATTTTTGTTTTACAGCTACACTTTTTTTACAGAGCTCACAACTTCACTCATGCTCGCCAAGTTTCCATAAATGTACAAAAGTATGACACAAAACAATACAATATACTACAACTTCACAAACCTGATTTGATGTGCAGTAGTTTCATGCATGCTGATTAAAGATGGAGTGGCAAAAACAAGTAATAAACATGTTATTATGTTGTTTTCAGCGAATATAGCATTTAGGTAGCGATCGGCGTGATCTAAATGCATTATGTGTTAGCAGTTAAAACGTCGTAGAAGTGTAACCTCTTTAAATCCATGCCACCTATCCAGTGTGCCACTATATATCACACTGTCATTCTTATGCATCTAAGGTCACATAAGGCTATAGTCTGCGTGTATTTCAGCGCGTTCCCATCACCCTTCAGAAGTGACCAGAGCAGGAGCCTCCCAGTGTGAGCCTCTGCCTGCCTCTCTCTGTCAGCGCTGGAAGA
>JACN01081025.1:0-10673 GCA_000787155.1 Scartelaos histophorus | reverse complement strand
CTGTATGATTCTGTATGATTTTGCATGTTTGTGGATGATTCTGCATGATTCTGCATGATTCTGTATGATCATGTATGATTCTGTATGATTCTGTATGATCATGTATGATTCTGCATGATTCTGCATGATTCTGCATGATTCTGTATGATCATGTATGATTCTGTATGATCATGTATGATTCTGCATGATTCTGTATGATTCTGTATGATTCTGTATGATTCTGTATGATTCTGTATGATTCTGTATGATTCTGTATGATCATGTATGATTCTGCATGATTCTGCATGATTCTGTATGATCCTGTATGTTACTGTATGATTCTGGAAAAGTATTTTGATTAACTAATACAAAAATCATGTAACTGTAGAAGGCTAAACAAGTTTCAATAAAAAAGACGACATATTTTGTTGTTTACAGAGATTATAATATATAAATAAATGCAGCCTTTATGATTTGATCACTGCACCAACTCATATTGCAGTTTCAATTGGAATTTAACTTACTGTGACATAATGGGCAGCCCTAAAAGGAAATCAGTAAAAAGTAGAAAATACTGCAGCATAACAGTGTGAACAAATAATCACATAAGAAAAGCAAATATCACATAAGAAAAGCAAATATCACATAAGAAAAGCATTCTGGAGTGTTCAGTCTGGGCCACAAACACATCAGAGTTGGTGTTTTGCCAATGAACAAATCTCTTTGAAAATAAGCGCTGTCTGACATGTTTAGGATGCTGCTTTAATGTGCATGGATGGTGCTGTATGATAATCTAATGCATCTCACTTTGCTCTGGTGGACCTGTTTTGGACCTGGTTTAGATCTGTTAGAAGTCAGAAAGCCAAATATTTTCTAAGGAGTGAGTTGGTGTTAAAGGTTTGTGAGGCTCTGTTCTGGTGCTCCAGGCTGCAGCACATTCACCAGGCTCTGTGCCAGGCTAACACGGGGACAGATCTGACATTTTCTCAAAAATAATTTAGATTGTTCATTATTATTCTTGATATGTTCCTTTGATGAACTGATGAGTCATAAACACTGGTCCGGCTCAGTGACGTGATGTCAAAATAACAACACAGGATTATCTGCTGTGGTTTGTGTCATAACGTCCTGCTCCTCCTCGGTGCCTCACACCACTCGTCTCTGCTGGGCTAATAACACCACTCGTGTGCATGTGGCAGGGTATAATCTCCACAGGAGCTGGAGCCAAACTTAGCGCAGACATTCAATCTCCTCATCTTGAATCAATTCAATTTCAATGACTCGCTTTATGACCACCAACAGTTATAAGACCATTACTGAACTGTGCCAAACAGCAAGTGGGTCAGATCATCTCCACAACACCAGCTCAGTGTCAATACTTAACAGGAGAATGGGGCAGTTCTAGTTTAGCAGTGTAAGAGCACACACATTTGTTATTAAAAGTTTTCTAAACTGATTTGGGTTGAAACATAACACCTCCATCTCCTTTTTTGTAGAACTATTTCACACCAGACACAGTTAAGTGGTGCTTAATACCACTTGAGATTGAACAATGATCGTTTGGAGTTATTCAGAGCCAGTTCGGCACAGTGCAGGGCTGACTTGGCCGGAGCAGTGGCAGCAGACAGTGGAACTCACTGGTGAAACCGCAGATATCGGCCAATCACAGATGCTCCATAATGACCCGAGGCCTGAGGCAGATGACTGGCAGCACCGGGTCTCAAGGCCACATGATAAACACGTCTCAACAAAAGGACCGTTGTTAACATAAGTTATACAGCTGATAACCTGCACCATCTCCACTCGCCCGCGTCTGAGACTGTGAGATATCAGCATGCGGCACTTGTCTTTTGCATCTCTGTCATGTTTTATGAATTGAGCGAGTTGTGTTGCTTGTCTTGGCCCAGCAGCAGGAGACTAAGGCTGGAAATGAGCTTTGCTACAGTTCTGCATAATTACAGTTATGTGTTTTTTCCCTTTTGTTTTTTATGATGTGTTGTCCCTTTAATGAATAAATACAAAACACGATTATCTGTGCCCATCCAACTAGCACCAGTCATTAGAGCATAAGCGAGGTGGACGTGTCTGGACACTATGACACCACTGCCCAGGACCACAGGTATTACCAGCACTTTACCACGTCAGGACTAATCCAACTCTGCCTTTAGAGAGAGAGAGAGATGGTCAAGGAAAGTTCATTTAACATCTAGTAGGCAGATGGATAATTGTCCCAGCATCTCCTGTCCTTAGACCCTCCTTCCTCGGCAAGGAAAAACTCGAAAAAAACCCAGTGGGAAAAACCGAGAAACCTCGAGGAGAACCACAGTGAAGGAGAGATCCACTCCCATGGACGGACAGGCATAGATGGCCAGGACGAGTCCATTGCCAAAAGGTTGTAAATCTGTAGACCAAGGCTATTGGCAGAAGGAAACTACTGACTACTTTTGCTTTTTATGTGTTGTCCCTTTAATGAATAAAACAAAACACAATTATCTGTGCCCATCCAACTAGCACCAGTCATTAGAGCATAAGCGAGGTGGACGTGTCTGGACACTATGACACCACTGCCCAGGACCACAGGTATTACCAGCACTTTACCACGTCAGGACTAATCCAACTCTGCCTTTAGAGAGAGAGAGAGATGGTCAAGGTAAAGTTCATTACAACTTACACACACATACATACATACAGGTTCATATGAGCATCTATGATGCTGTAGCTGCAACAAGGAACATCTCCAAACATGCCTCGATGTTTTAAAGTCTCTCATTCTCCATCTTTCTGCCATCTTGTTATAAATAAATGCACACTCACTATAGAATAAAGACACGACCTTTTCCGAGCAAACTGTAGGACAAACTCCTGATATACATATGTACTGTTCAACATTTCTCCTTCAGTATTCTGTGTCATTAAGTGCATGTGGACGCACTGTGCCTCTGGTTCTTCTCTGAGTGATACAGCATTGTCTGATAACTGTAACTATATGAGACGCTGCTAAATTAGCTTTCTGGCTCTAGACAATGAGATACTCCCAAAATTAGACCTGTCAGAAGTCCCATTACCCCAAAGCAATATCATTATGTGTGTAATTTTCAACTACACTGTGTCCTGCAAACGCTGCGCCCGCAAATTTTCACTTAAACTGGAGTTCATGTGCATGAAGGGAGACATTTGTAGAAATGCAAAATGCCATAAATTTTGTGCAATTTATGTGACTTTGATGCACAAAGAATAACCTAAAATTTACACAAGGGGCAGCTCACTTCACGTCAGGTCACTTCCTGGTCACTTCCTGGTCACTTCCTGGTCACTTCCTGGTCACTCTTAGCATCACAACACTAACAGGCACCAGCTTCTAGCTATAAGGCCTAAACATGTTATTGTACATGTAACATTCATTTACCTACAGACCTCACACAGGAGCACAGGGCTGTGGCAGGAGCAGACTGCAGACAGGAGATGGTCCCTGTCAAGGACATGTGACCTAATCATTCATAATGCTCCACACAGCGTAATGGATATTTCATCTGACATGTCGTAAGCATCACAATGCAGCAGCCTCAGGAGACACACAGATGAGCACACACACCTGGGCTGGTGCCAGGGTAAATGTAGTGCAACAAGAGGTGCTGTCCTGAAGGTTAACTCATATTATGACATTGTAACCTGGTTATCCAGACTCTCGCCTTTACGTGAGGCCAGCTGGTGCTGCTGGTGCTGATGTGCACATATGACAGACATACGGCCGCTGCCCGGGCCAGGCCGCTCCATAAATCATGTCCACAGTCTGCCCAGAGGAGCAGCTGTGCAGGGCGGCGACACGCTCCCTTCATCCTCCTATATGTCTTTGTGCTCTCGGCTCACAGCCAGCTCCTATATGCACAGCCTTTTCCTCATCTCACTGCTTTCCTTTAGTGCCTCTTCCACCTGTTCTGTCTCCTCTGCTGCCCTCTGTGCAGCTCTGGCTGGTGTCTGTGTCTGAGTGCTCAGGGGCCTCTCTGTATCGCCGTAGGGAGCGTGGGCTGCCTCACCTAAACAGCACCTAACAGCACCACCACGGCTCTGCAAAACTCCTCTGACAGCACGAATATGCACGGCTCATGGACATTCTGAGTTCACTCAGGAGATATTTAAGGATTACACAACTGTCACTAGACAGTCTGAGTGTCACAGGAGAGAGACGAGCTACTATCAACCACAGGCACCGACAAAGACTGAGAACTGCTCACTCATCTCTGCACCGTACAACAAACCTTTTCTACCGTATTGAGCTTTACATTCCTTTGCACATTTAGTCTCTTTTTTCCATCACCAACTTTTGGCCACATCTATTATCTCCTGGTGTTATCACGATACTAACATTTCAAACTTGATTTTGATACTAAGGAAAAGACTTGATGTTCAATACTGATTCCAAAACCATGATGAAAATAAACTTTTCAACATTAAATAGTATTTTCTTTTATATATTATATCTGTGTAACCCCTCAGTCGTCCAGACTCCACAGTGTTTTCATTCTCCTGCTATAAAGATTCATTTATGTACTGAGAATATGTACCTGCTCAAACCTGTATCTAGTTTAATCAATATTAGCTTTAGGGTTGATAGTATCTGATTTCTTATACAGCCCTATAATCCTCCACAGAATCTGTATTTCTTAGTTGTGGAAAACAATAATTCTAGAAAATCTTGCCAGCACAATACAGTGTCGAACCAAAATAAATTAAAATGCAACTATTAAAGTTGGCACCCTGATCCAAATCCTCTGTGCAAAACCCATTCTCAGAAAACCATGTCGATAAAGGCATAAAGAACAGTGTTTTTCATCAGGGCGTGACGAATACAGAGGAGCGACGGCGATAAACATGGAGCTACAGGAGGTTAGAGGAGACGAGCTGCCGGAACGTGCACCTAAAGAAAATGCTCTGAGAGGTTGATCTTCATGGTCTTAAGCGTTAATGGTCACTGCAAAAGGAAGCGATTTATGTGGTTACCATGGCAACGGGACTATTTAAGATCAATGTTCTCCCGTTACCGAGACTCTTCGTTTGGTGAGGTTATGAAACAGGTTTTTGCTTGTTATAACTTTAACTGAGTTTTCACTATTGGGACGGACTATAAGGTCTCACTTTATAATAAATACACCTTAATTATCCTTAATATGCCATGAACAAAGGCTTAATTCATAAAAATAGTGTGACTTTGTACTATGTAAAGGTACAGCATGTAGCTCTTTTGAGGTGGAACGTCGCCGACACAAGTTCATGGAAGTAGAAAGTGAGAACATCCTTTATGAAGATACATTTGTTTTATGCCACACTGTGCAATATTATAGCTGAAGGAACAACATTTTCCATGGAACCAAGCAGGATGAAGCTTCCTCCAGGCCAAAGAAGAGTCAGGTTTGAGGAGGTAGCCCCACTCTCAGTAAGGACGCGAGATTTGAATGGTTAAAAAGTGGCACACTGTGGTTTTAATGAAGAAGTGACGGCTAAAAGTTAAATAGCCTGAATCATTCTGTGCTGTTTTTTATTAAAGTGCCCTGACGAGAAGCAGAGAAGAAGTCCAAATGAGTCCGTTTATTGAGAGAAAATCACATCTGAAGTGTGAAGCCCACGACGAGACCTGAAGCCCCTCATGACACGTGCTCTGAAAACACACGAGCGCACGAGCAGGAGCCTCCCGAGCGTCCAGCCTCACATTTTACAATCACTCAGTGTAATGGGGGTGGAGGGGGGGGAGGGGCCAAGCGGGTGGTGACTGTTTAACATGATCACTGGAGGCAGCCATTTTTCCCTTCCCCCTCCCCGGACGCTTCCCTCCAGCCAATCCGTCATGATTTCACCTCCCGACAGAGCGTTTTAGAAGTAATTAAGGTGACGTGGGAGCTCGCTTTGGAACGAAGGGGAGATTTTGTCAGCTAATTGTGGCGTTCTCGCTCCGACAAACTGTTTTATGAACTCAAATCTGCGCGTTTGTGAGGGGGAAAAGATGCCGGTTGGGTGGTGGTACATGCGTGTTTGACTGATCTCCCGCGGGGCCAAGGTTGTTGCGAGGGTCACGGTGGGAGTCTCCATAGGAACACAAGCCCCTCCTCGTCCTTCATTGTTGTGAGGAATCATAAAAACCACAACGAATGAATGAAAACGTGCGGCCGGATCTGTTTTCAGGGGTTAGTTTCGGTGCCGCTTCCCTCTGGAGACCTCAGCGTGTTCCTCGTCACTGATGTTTGCAGTGATGACTCAAGGTGCAACCACAAATGGAAGAATATCGAGTAATAGTACGAGGCAAATACAACAGGTTAGAGGTTCTTGTGATGTCTCTAAGTTGATATTAAGTGTTTTATTATTATTTTAGAGCTAGATTTAGATCACTGAAGGTGGAAAATATTGTCTTTTGTATTTCAACTTGTAGATTTTGAGTTAAATCTAAAATTGAACAAAGAAATAACTCTATATTTTGATTTTGGTGAAATGTGTATCAAAGTTCATTCACCAGGGGTTCAATTATACTCCAATAAATGCAAAGACAAATACAGTTTTAAATAAAATGCATGTTCACATTTACATTTACATTTACATTTACATTTATATTTATATTTACGGGGTGATGTAATATAACAGTATAGCAGGAAATGTGTTGAAATGTGTTGAACTGATCCCCAAACGTAGAGTGGTTCCAATATTTTCCCTTCTGCACAGCTTTAACGGTGCCTCGGATGCATTTTCACCCTTCCTAAAAATACGAGAGTGAGCAGTTTGGACGTGACCATGGCTAACAGTTGGTGACAGGAGCTGTAGCGCACGGGCCATGCTGTTTTGTCAGCATGTGGCGCACCGACCGGCCAGCCCAGCCAGTCTGCCACACAAAAGCTCCTTTTTAGACTTCAACACAACCTTTTCATCAAGCATATACCTCCCAGCCTTTCATTGACTGTCAGCTCTTTCTCGCTCCCTTGTACCTGTTCCGCGAGATACGTCTACTACCCTTATGCTGAATGTTCACTATACCGACTGCAATCAATTATAAATGTTGAGAGTGGAATGGGGAGAAGACAGAGCACATTTCACTTCAAAGCGACACAATGAAAGAGCCGTGGTGCTGTCCATGGTGCTGAAATCCAACCACATCTGAGCAACTTTACAGCACAGTTCCCATGTTGGACCATTAGACTGTAAATACCCTGTTTATCCTGAAATTCACTGTTTTATTCTAACAAATTGTGAGGATTTAACTGGAAAAGGAGGCTGGAGGCAAACAAAGTGCCAAAACAAACCTGTTCTACTTCCTCATTATGGCCAAGTCTCATAAGTTGATTTTTCTTATAACTCGTGTCCATGTGTAACCTACTTAGAGCTGATTGTACCTTGGGCTGGAGCTAGTGGAGTTCTTCAAAAGCAAATGAACTGAAGGTTGAAAGGTAAACTTACCTCATCAAGCTTAAACCTATAAGCTGCAGGGTAAAGATTGCTCAGCGTAAATGAAGCTTCATATTGTCCTTACCTTCAGAGACAAAAGGAAACCAGCTGGCCACGTACAATATTGGTGACTCCAGGGAGATCGGGTCTCGACCCTCTGTAATTCGGTTTCTTTCGACCTCAGTCAGTAAATACGCAACCAAAAACTCGGAGATTCAAAGGGGAAAAAAGAAAAAAAGGAAAAGCTGCGAGCACCAACACGCAAACAGTGGCTGAAGTTGAATCGCCGGCCCGACTCTTCCTTTTCCTTCAGCTGTCGCAAATCAAACCGACTCTGCACTTTGTTTCCATAGCCCCACGTTCTTTGTAGTCCAACACAAGTCTCCACGACGCACTTTGGAGCGCACTCAGTCGTACAGTTAGATCCACGGCGCTTGTCTGGAGTAGTTTGAAGGGAGATGACGGTAAAACCAACACCACAGCCACAGAAATAAAACACTCCTACGCAAACCTCGTCCCCATCCGCGGCAGGCTGCGCGACGGGAGCAAGACACAAGCGAATCTCAGTGTACACAAGCAGTTTCCCTTCTTCTCATCAGGCTGAGGTCAAATATTAGTCCGCACGATCCGCAGCTTTACATTCCCCCGTTCAATCCATTAACCCATTCATTGCGCTCCGGTGCGTAACGATCATCCGCCGCTGCCGCTGCCGCTGCCGCTGCCGCGTCCGCAATGAGGCTCTGACCACTGAGCCGTCGCCTCGTCTCAGCCAAAACTGTAAAAGGCTGTGAATATTTGATTGAGTGTCGCTGGATCCGCGCACAGGCGCTGATTCGCGGTGCAGAGCGACGCGCGGAGGAGACGTGGCTCCCGGTGCTTCAGACGTGGCCGCGTGCGGTGCGCGTCCGGGGAGAGGGGCTTTAGTCACGGGTGGAGACGAGCTGGAGCTCCACACTTGTACTTGTAGCTGCTGAACGCTGTGCCACGGCCTATGCGCTTTAGGGAATTACACACTGGCGGTTTATTGCTCAGGATTAGTATCGACACAGGAGCCGAATCAGACTCAACTAGATTCTGTTTTCCCCAATGGAGGTTACCAAAAATGCCTTTTGGTTGTTTGTTTTGCTTTTACTGAGCCAATATCAAACTATTTTCTGATCTACGTGTGTCTATAATGTTTCCTTATCAAAAACAAACCAAGAATTGTGTTTTGTTTCATTCAGACATGTTTAACACACAAATTCTGCACATTTGAGCCTAGTTCCTGCTTGTCATGTCACGTGGTGATACAGGAAGTGCTCCACTGGGTTTTTAAACTCCAAACAAATAATAAGCAATGGTAAAAGGCTGCTGATGAGATCAATGAAAAGAGTTATGTTTGTATGTTTCTGATGAGGTAACAGTATTATAGTCTTAAAACTCACAAAAATACAATTTGTGTAATGTAGGACCTTTAAACACTAAGAGTCTTATTACATTTTACAGTAAGAAACATGAATGTACAATTTTAACCATTTTGTTGCGATAGAACCACTGAAAAACGTGAGATCGTTCAGCAAGATCAATTTTTAAGTCTCAGACAATTAAATGAGTCACACAAATCACCGAGACTCTGGAAGATTCAGACAATAAAAATGAAATAATACGTTTCATTTACATATAATCAGAGATCTGAAGTTAAAACTGTGCCTGTGGGGTTTTTGATGACTTACAGATGTTTGGAATCGCACAGGCAGGAGGAGAAGTAAAAACAGGTATTTGGTTGTTGTTAGTGGAGCAGCTACACACAAACACACACCTGCTTCTCTCAGTGATGATGCAGCTTTTATCTGACACTTCACCTTTGACCTTTGTCACGTGGTCTGACTCTCCTCCATCTCCTCATCGGTGCAGATCTGAGTCCTGCCCAAAAACGCCAGATAAGTCCAGTCGATGCTCAGAAAAAACATTTAAAACATTTATTATTCACAGTTGCTCGGCTCGAGTGAAGATTAGACTCTGTGAAAGTGCAAACGTTTAGGCTGAGATGGAATAAGACGATGAAACCTGCACATTAGCGTCACGATACCACAAATTCACACTTTATATATTTTATACTCAACACTGTTTCTGACACTGTGATGATAAAAAAACATGATTTATTCCCATAACAGACGCCATTTTCAATATTACATCGAACTATTACACTTGTAAAATCTCTTCAGAAAAGGCTCTTTTCTGTCCTGACTTTTTTAGTATTGATTCAGTATCTAGTTTCAGTTTTAATATTGATTAGATGAGTCTCCCTAAAGCACACACAACCTTTACAAAACACAGTTCATGCACTGATATGATGGTGATTTAGATATAAAAATGTCCTCATTGAATATTCAGTAGTTTGCATCAGGTCTGAGCTCATCATATCCCACATGAACAGATTTTCTTTCACTCCGGGGCTCATATATATTCATATTTATTATGTCAAACCAATACAAACCAACTCAGGCTAGTCTATAGTTGCTTGTGGGAATCTCTTTGTCCTTTACATAATGCAGCAGTATTGTCCCTCGGGAAATTCCTTTCTTTAAATTTATTGACTGGAGCTTTATCTGCTGTAGGTGCATTGATTGTAGAGTCTTGCTGAATCCAGGATCTGCTCCCAGTCGCCTGGTGTCCACACTTTTGTTACAGAATAGTTGTTTTGTGCTGAACCAGCTCTGTCTGCAGCCATTAAAACACTGTGTAAAATACTACTCCTTAATATTTTTTTTTACTTTTCCATTCAGGTTTAATTCACATCATGACTTGCAGTAGTTTAGAACCTTGTCCGAGCTCATAGGTTTCAACGTGATGAAAATTTAACAATATAACTATAGAAATTAACTATTTACATGGAAAAAAACCAAACAAAACAAGTTTCCACAGACAGTCCTACACCCGGGATGCAGCTTTTGCCTCTGAATGTTCCAAGTCCATGGTAAATTGAAAGCGTTGCATGATGGGTATAGGTTATATGTCTATATCTAGAGGGGGGAATGTCAGATAGGCCTGCAGGCTCTTTGCATAAACACACAGCGTAGGCAATTACACCCCCCTCCCTTTCACACGCAAACACACACTCACACACACACACACAGACGTGCAGAACACACCGTCCCCTCCGCTCCCTCCTCGCTCCTCACGGTTTTACTGCCCACTTTACGGCATCTCATCTCCTCCCTGTTTGCTGACACATCAACAGCAGCTGCAGAAATATTAGTGAGCGCGAAGGAGCCGCGGAGCCGGGCCCCGGG
>KN520777.1:65182-75819 GCA_000787155.1 Scartelaos histophorus | reverse complement strand
TATATATATATATATATTATAATACATAACTTTGAACAATGACCCAAGATGGACAAAAGACATTTGTAGCATAATAACGTGTTTACATATTGCAAGTGAATAAAAACAAAACAGTTGTGTGAGTATCACATTTCTTAATGTAGTGATTAAGCATCATATGTGAAAAGATGCAGTTCAGCTCAGTCATTTCAAATCAAGAAAAAGATAAAAGCTTTACAATCCAGTGTCTAAAAATAAATCCTACAGTCAGAGAAGAGTGTGACCCTGCAGCTGCACTTTGTGCAAATCAGCCCTGAGCCCAGAGAAAAACAAGGTTACCTGCTGCTGCGGAGACTATGCTAATTGGGCAGATTGCCTGCGAGCAAAGATTAAAGATGGTTATTTAGCATCTTTGATTCTGGTTATAAGAACAAAGGAATGTCTCTCCCGCATAATGCCTCATATTGGAGCAGTTTAGGGTTATTAGGTAACTTGTGAATGTGTTTTCTCTTACAAGTGCCAATAACATGATAATCTCACAGCATAGGGAAATAATATTTGAATATCATACATTTTAATCTAAAATTATAAAAATACCTAAAATAATAGAAAGTCTAATATGTATGGCATGGTATTTATTTTAGCCTTAGTTTGATAAATGTCTTCAAGAAAGAGTAGTGATGTAAAACATAATTTAAAATAAAAATGCACATTGCTATTTACTAACTATACAGGAGAATCTGACTGAGACTATAAATATGAGCAGTTCAACACCAAAGGCTGCCTTCATAGGGTTCTGGGGGAACTGTGACTCATATGTCTGTGTATTCTGTTGCAGCCTGTCTGATTGTGTCCTTGGTCTACCCAGAGCCACCAGCTGAGCCTCTCACTACACAGGCTAAAGCCCTGTGGACGTGGAGGAGCTCTTGTGAACACCTGAAACCAAGCCAGAGTTGATCGATCCCTATTCTTTGCTGAGGCAAGCAGAGTCTTATGTAGATGGCTAGGGTTTAAAGGGGGAGAAAGGATCCAATTTCTGCTCTGGACTCTGCCGTTGTCAGAAGATAGGGTTTGAGTGACAGCTCAGTGGTGCGCAGCTCCTGCAGCTCAAAAAAGGACAGGCGGAGGGGTAAACAGAACCAGGCTTATCAGAGCAGAGCAGCAGCCTGGAGGGCGCAGGCCTGGCTCAGCTGGGGAGGCTGTGGGCCGAAAAGTGTGCAACTGAGCTTTGAGCCACAACCTTCAACTGACCCCTGATCTATATCTGTGCCCACACGACCCTGAGCTATTAACAGACTGAGAGAGGAGAAGGACAGATGTGTTTCATGTGATGCTAAATGCCACTTCACTGTTGTGTTAATCCAAACTCAATAAGAGACTTCCAGTGTAAGTCTGGGTAACCAACTGAGATCTGGGTATTATTTCAAATACAGATATTTAGAAATGTGTATTTTTACACCATAATTATAACTGAAAAAGTCATCTGCAGGACTAGTAAGGAAGTTACAGGAAGTATCACATCAGAATTCAGTTCTTAAAAGACAGCTGAATTAAATATATTTTTAACATTAATTGAAGTAAAAAAAACATACACTGCTGTCCCTAAGTAGGACAGATCATTTTATGGACACCAAGCTAAGTGATAATACAATGTGAATGTGAATACTATGGATAATTACTTTTTATGCCAACACATGTTGATAACACTGAGCATGAGAAGGCAAAGGGAGGAAGACGATGAGGTGTGACAAGTTAAAAGATTAAAGAGGAGCTGCATATGAAGCAGCACAAGGTGTCACAGCCTACCTGCTGTCCTCCTGGTTGATAATCATGTACATTTCCCATGTAGTGTCTTCTGCAATACCCCCATGTGGCACCAGCAGACTGATGCCTGCAGAGAAACACAAGCCATGCAAAACAGTGAGTGGCACATACAACACACAGCAGCACCTGCTGAGCTGTCAGCTCCCTTCTCACAGGGTGACAGTCACAGAGCTACTGGCCCCACAAAAACTTCACTGTAGTGAATCCCACTATACCTTGTGAATCAAAGCATCAGTAGTGTGTGTATCAGAAGCATCTGCTCGCACAGACGGCCTAATTCTTAGAATTAAAACTATGCAGTGTGCACACAATCTAAAGATGCTCTACATATGACAAACAATTACTGCCAATCTATGCAGCAGTACATAAAACTCCTCGGGTGACAGGATGATGAATGTAGGCCAAGAAGATGTGCCTGAATAATGAGAAGGCATTGCACCCAAGCCTTTGTATTAAACAGTGCACTCTTTTAAACTGCTGCGATTAACAGTAATGACTTTAAATGTTGGTAGGTGAGGCTTAATGTTAGAGATACATGGCATAATGTTACTACACTGAGCTTTAGGTAGCATCTGCCCGACTGAAAATGCCACAGCTGTCAAAGTTCATCTCTTTGGTAAATAATATATTCCTGTTCATGTTGCAGGGTCAGTCGAAGGCATTTTCACAGATAACAATGACAATGTCAAACAGATTTAAAAATGCAACAGCCTACATTCTTTGCTCCAGTGTCAGGGACTGATAGCTTTAACATTTGATAACATTTGAGTAGGATATGTCATTGTCTGGGAGAATATACACATCAGTGAGAAGGCCACAGGGACTCACCTGTGTTTGGGACCATCAGCTTTCCTCCTGTATGGCTGAACACTGCAGATGCTCTGTGCACAGGTTTGCTGGTCCATTGTGAGACTTGTGCATTGAAGGGATTCTTTCCTCTCCGGCCTAAGGTCGGCCCAACTGGTACCCCCCTGTAGTCTGGAGCCAGACCCCTGGGAAATGTCTGAGGATGGGAGATTATGGAGTACTCTGAGCTGTCTGTGACTCCTGAGAATAACAGGTTAGTAAAAGTGAGTTAGAAATAAAAGGAGAATGAAGATACTCTAAGATCACTCTTCACTGGACAGACCTTTGACCTTGATATCAGGCATAGGATCCAGGAGCAAGCGCTCAGCCATCAGCTCTTTCTCAATGGAGTCCTGAAAACACATGGGGCTGGTGTAGGTGCGCGACACTGTCAGATCAGCCTGCATAGACGAGTTCTTGAGGAGAGGGTTTGCTAAAAAAAAAATCCAAAGAGAGCAGGTTTTGAAAAATGATGAAAATGTAAGCAATATTATACAAGAAATTAAAAATGAATCAGTGTGACTAACACAAAAGTGAATATGTCATCATTAAACTCTTTTAATAAAACACCATGTCTCCTCATAAGTGTAAAAATGTCAGTTGCAATTTAGATCAGGTCAGGAATTAGGTTAGCTCTTATAAAAGAACAAAAATACTCAAGTGCCAGTCCACTGTGCAGTGCAACATAGATATGAGGACATGTGTGGTTTTCTGTAGGTTGCTTGCTTTTGGCCCTGCACATAAGGAAACAGGGACCAAGATTAAAGCTTCAGCTGGCTCCTGCTGTGTTATCAAAATGAAATTTATTACACCCTGCTGAGAGCTGTTGCTGTGGTAACCCATTATGCTAGCCTTAGTAAAATATGTGTCATTCTGGGACCTAACATGCCTGTGAATGCTGATTTCTTTGTATGTTGGGAACTACTGACACTTTTGACAGTGAAAACATACTTGAAAATTAATGTTTTAACTTTAGCTGTAAGGTATTATTATGTGAACAGCTGGAAGTGTGACAGACACTTAAAAGTTTATTTGAAAGGATATAATTAGACCTCATACATAAAGAGGGCATTTTCAGTGCAATGTATGAACCAATGCTTTTTGGTAATTCACCCAGATACGTGATCATTCATAAGATAAAATTCAAAAACCTAATTTGCCCTGAATCATTTTGAATGTATTTGCTAATTTATAAAAGATATATGACACAGGGCCGTTTCTAAATGGTGTGTCTGCTTTTGACTGGGCTCACCTTGTCGAGATGTTTTGAAGGTGAAAGACTGGAACCCCCCAGTGAGTGCAGAAGAGTCAATGACGTCTACTCCATATTCACTCTGGCTCCTTCTGTACAGCGTTACCGCCACGATCAGCACGACTACAGTGACCACACCAGCAGCCAGGCCAGAGTACAGGGCCACGTCGCTGCTGCCTTCCACCCCTGGGAAAAAACAAAAATATAGATATGAGTGTGATCTGGCTTTTCAGACTAGAAAATGAAATTGTCAGCTTCTGTTGCAGGTGCTTCAGAACTCTCCTGTTCATGGGAGAAGATCTCTCCTTCACTGCGGTTCTCCTAGAGGTTTCGTTATCTTGCACTTGCACATTTTTTTTTAGTTTTCCTTACAGAGAAGGAGTGTCTAAAGTTCCCTATGACTGGTGGTTAATCTGTTTGTCTGTTAGTTACCAATGACTGTTTTACTGTGTCACTTATTTTCTAACTTTTTGTTGGTTAAGTCAACAATCTTGTTAAAACCTGAAAGAAGACTGCTGTTGCGATTTTGTGATTTCAAACAACACATTTAACTGAACTAAGTCTTGCAAAGAATTCTCTAAACTTGCATTGGAGTAATAAAGCAAGAAAGTCTTATACAAAAAGAAAGATATGTTTGAGACTACTGCAACTTTCAGCTTCAGCAGAGGCTGTCGAGGCACTGCTTCATTGTTCCTTCCTGGAGTGTTAAAGCTACTAATGAGGAACCTCGGAAGGAAGGCGATTATAATCAAGCCAGCACCTGACTATCATCTCAAACACTCCTCTGTCTGGTGTGGTGGAGGAACGTAGCTTTCCTCTGGGATAATGCGACAAAACCAATTCATTAAATTAGCTCATCTGCAATGATTAAGGTCTATCTAGTCCCACAGTGCTACACTGGCCGACTACACAAAGAAAAAGAGCACGGGGGGGAGGGAAAGGCACTGCAAACTTGTTCTTGAAAAATAATGAGATCTTTGGTGGAACAAGACATGTCCAGAAATCCTCTCAGTAGCCCGAAGCTGAAATGAGGAGGGAATATGTAAAGTGGCATTAACTGCTACTATAGCAGGTTAATTGGGGGCTTGGAAAGTTTTGGCAGTACACAACTGGGCAAGAGAAATAATATAGTAACACATTGTGAGGAAAAAAAGCATTATTTCACTTTTTAAAAAGCAGTACATGCAAAAATTGACTATTAGGAATGCTTAGGCAGCTGTTTTGTATAATAAAAAGTATATATATTTTTCTGTATCTTGATTGAACTTTTTTGATTTATAATTGATAACTTGACATAAATGCAGCTAATTCAGAGGTGCTAATTCAAAATATTTCTTGTGTTGATCAAAACTAATGTTGAAGGACTCACCTTGGGGCTTTGGGTCATGCAGTAACTTTCGATCTGCAAAGAAGAGACAAATGGTAACCCTGGGGAACATCAGAAGTGTTTTGTTCTAATGGCTTCTTGTGTATGCATGCGTGCCCATGTTAAGTATATGAAGTGGAGAGGAAGACTAATGAAGATGGATGAGTGTGCCGTTAATGAGCGTGATTATAAAAATGATCATGATCTGGGCCTGCGCTGCCAAGAGTGATGATCAGTAAATGCATAATGACACAGTCTCATGGCGCAAAGGGTCTGACAGGAGCGCTCTGTACCCACCCTGAGCGCACTCCCCTCCAGTGCAGTTTTCCACAGATAAGGACACTCCGTCACACAGCCGTCCTCCATGTTTGGGCTCAGGAGCCGTGCACTCTCTGGACCTCTGCCGCTCACAGTCACCACTGCACAGGGTCCACTCCCCCCACTCCCCCCAGCCACCATCCACTGAAAGAATAGAAGCAAAGAGAGGACAGATCCAATCAGACTGTTGTTACACCAGCCCTGTGGCGGCAGCATGTGTAGTCCAGGACCTTTGGGGGTGTCAGAGATTGCACGAGGTCGCAAAAGCTTTGTATGTTCTGACTTATTAAAAACTGTCAACATAGCCATTCTGAAAATTGTAAAAAATATATATATTATTACAAATGTTGTTTTGTTTTGTGAGGTATTTTTTTAGCAATAGGTATAACTTTAAACAATGTGTGTGTGCAGTTTAGGCATACATTAACTGTAGCATTTACATTGTTTTTGTTTTGTGACTATTTCACTTTCACTATTTCTAAAACTTCAAAATCAGTTTCCTGCTTTCTCTTACAATGTAAACTTCATATCCAATGTTGAAAACACTAAAAAATCTACACTAACACTACACTAAACACTAAAAATCATTAGATGAGATTTTTAGTTGATTTTTAGTACTTTTAGCTGATTATAATATATTTTTCTTTATGTCAAGGACCTTCAAGAGAACTTCTGATGAAGATAAATTCTTTTACACTTTATGTGATGTGCAGCAAATGGCATTTCAGAACTGTCTGAGACACTTTTTTTTAGCTCAAGGTGCCATTTGAAATGTCCTCCTCCACTTCCTTAAGTTCACTGCCTTATGCTAATCGAGACGCAAACGCACCTGTTTATGTTCAAACCCTGATGCACCGAGGAGAACATTAAGAAGCAGAGGCAGTTGGCAGAAAGCAGATAAGTTTGAGAAGAGCTCTGCTTTTCCTTGATAACTTTAGGAAAACCCGGTGGGAAACTGACCTGATACTGGTAGTGTGCTGAGAAGTATAAAGAAATGTATGGGGAGGGCAGATTACATGGCAGTATGGATAAGTGCACTCTTTCTCTCACCATTACAGCTCATGCTTCAGGCTTCTCCTGTATTGGCTCCACATACTTGAGCTATTAATCTTATCGTTCACAGTCCTTTCCACTGACAAAAATCACGTGTTTGGGGTTGAATAATAGCATCTTTTTCTGAAGCTGCAGTGAAACAATCATTTTTCATACTTTTGTTTATTTATCTTGCCAGTGAGGGCGCTGAACTTTGTGCCAGTGAATACGCCCAGTAATTACAGAGATATTAACCATAAACCAGGTCAACAATGTCATCACACAACAGTTAATACTACTGCAAAATTCTTACCTATCCTCTAGTTTTATTTTAAACTATGCACATTTGAATTTTGTGTTGTGTGAATGCAGCCTATGCAGTATCTCAGTGTTTGCATGATTTATAATAGTTAGTAGTAGTGATAGAGAAGTAGCTGTGATGTGCCAGCGCCACACTGCCAGCTCTTATCTTGCCTTATGCCATCAGGGGTATAACACTTAAAAACAGAAGTCTAGTAGACTTGGATTGAATAGAATGGACAGTACTGTCAGAATGCCTTGAGGCTCCATATGCATGAGTGTTATGCCTCACACAGGCCTTTTG
This sequence comes from Scartelaos histophorus, assembly GCA_000787155.1. Lineage (NCBI taxonomy): Eukaryota > Metazoa > Chordata > Actinopteri > Gobiiformes > Gobiidae > Scartelaos > Scartelaos histophorus. Next base: position 68,598 of record KN520777.1, on the reverse strand, counting down.
CAGAGTGCGTACCTGGGCAAAGGATGTTGCAGGTGCTCTTCTGCACTGACATGCCCTCACAGAAGGTGCCTCCGTTCAGAGGAGCGGGGTTTGTGCATGAGCGTGAGCGCTTCTGCACACCACGACCACAGCGTACGTTACAGGGAGACCAGTCTGTCCACATCGACCAGCCCCCGTTCACTGGAAGTAATAGTAATGAATGAAAGATTAGACATTTCTATCTCAAAAAGAAAAAAAAAAGTGGTGAGCCATTGGGATTTGGACTTGGGAAATTTAAGCTCACAGTTAATAACTACAAGACCCAAAAATGTTCAGTTTTCATCAATTGGAAAGCATGCTCTGGGATAGCAAGAGATATTAACGTATTACAACCCTGCATCCTAGTAGACCTCGAAAGTCTTGATTTCTTGATTTTGACTTTTCATCATTTAACAGAAAAAAAATCACCATTTCTTCCTCCAAATTGGAATCCTGCTCCAAATGATGTTTTTACTGACTCTGTGTAGACCTAAAAGTGAATTTATAACCCAGCCATATTTCTATGTAAATCACACTTTTTATGCAATTCACCTAAAAAGAAAAAGTGTAACATTTATTAAATAAATGGGACATGGGACAGGTACCTAAGGCAACCAAAAAGGGTCATATTCGGTCACTTTAGTCTAGAAGTATTGCAACTCCTGGGGGTACGCAACCACTTGTCTGGGGGATACCTAGAATGATTCAAGATAATTTAAAAAAAACAAAAAAACAAGTTGAAATTGAATCATATTTGAATAAATCATGTTATATTTAGTGCATTTGACATTCGTACAAGCATGTTTTGGAGGTCTATGGACATCAGTGTTACTAAAAAGTAAATTAAGTTGTAATATTTGACTATATAGTACTATATAAACAGATTTTCTCAACATACAGAATGTGGCACAAAAGTTAAAGGAAACAGGAGACAAATAAGGTTGGGAACCATTGCTCTAGTCTAGACATAGAAGTATAAAGTGTCACCGACTACAACCACACAGACTAGAGCCTCCATCACAGCGCACTGTCACAAAGAAAGAATCACAAACATGATCAATGAAGTCTCCCCTTCTGCCTGCCAAAGTCCCATTCCTGATTTGTTGTTTGAAGTAATGCAGAGTGATTGACTAATAAGCTCATTTTCTGTAATAGCGGGTGAAGAAATACTAGCGCCTCGGTATGTGCATCTGTTGGAAGAGACTGGGAGCAGTAAGCCTGTCAGAGACTTCATTATCATTATGTAAATTAATGATCGATCGGCCCCAACAATACTTGTCAGAAGGAATCACGCAAATTTATGTGGCAGCTAAATGCACGCTCAGAAACCAATACAGCAAGAACAAAGTCATAAAAGGAGCTTAGAAAGACTTCCTCTGCTCAGGCTGTTCACTTAGATCATTCCTAGGCAAACTCAGATGATGTCTCACTAGAACATGTGAAGCAGCTCTTATGAATAAAAGTGCAGTAGGTTTTTGAGCATAAAGATACTCTAAAAATGACTTGAAACGAACATCACCAAAAACGAAAAAGGCTAATTTTGCATAATAAAACATGCCTCATTCTTAATTACGATTTCACATACTCTGATTTGTTTACTTGTTAAGTTTAAGCGAGTTTGAAAGCGGCGTGTTTTAAAAGCGCAGACATACAGAGGGACTTACAGTTCTGTCGTCCCAGCGTGTCGTGACAGCTCATGGCACACTGTTCTCTAAATAATTTATCAGTATAAAATATTGCAACTTCTCTCAGTGTTTGGGAGGATGTCTCAGTCATTATTTGTTCATTAGGAAAGCCACACACTGGGGGAAGCATGTTTTTTTTAAATTAAAACCAGTGGGGAATTTGCTTGAGGTACCGAGTTGACAGTCCTCTTATGTAAAATTGATTCTCTGGACCAGCGTGAGCGGTTGAAGCAGTGAGATCAGAAACCCGTCCTTACCGAAGACGACCACGGTGGCAGTGGCGCTCCTCCTCTTCGCCACGATGTTGCTGGCCACACACGTGTAGTTCCCCGAATCCGAGAGCCGCGCCTCGGTGATGATGAGGTTATGGTCCCCTCGGGTATTGATCGCTCCGTCAGAACTTATGGGATCGTCATTTTTCAGCCATTCCACCTTCAAAAATACACAGATTCTTAAACACGCGGCACTAAAATCCATCTTATAGTTGTTTGCATTTCATTACTTGTTGTATAACTGTGTTTATTTGCAAACAATTATAATTAAATAGAGTAATATTCGTGTTATATAAAGTACTGACGCTGCTGCTGTTACTATTAAAACACAAAACAAATAAATGCTCAGTTTGGTTGTACTTGTGTAATATGAAATAAAATAATACGGTAATATGAAATAAAAGCAAAACTATTAAAAACATGAAAATAAATAAAGAAGATCACACAATCAGACTTAAAACACTCGTTGTTGCTACAATTAACACTTTTTTGAACCATTAGACAGAAGTTTGCACGAAGAAAAAAAAAAGACTTGTGGTAATTTGTTAATGTTAATTAGTTTATTAGAATTTTTCATTTGATTAGCCAAAAAAATTGAACATGCAACGTTTTTTTCAGAAGATATAAAGGACGAACATTATCAGAGGACTGTCGAGCAAAAATGTGACTGACAATCTATTGTGTGGAGCATATTGCATTAGTTGGGTCACCTCTTCATCTGCGAGTCATTCAGCGTGTGCAGCAGAAGAAAGTAATAAGGAATTACAAACTAAAGGACGCCGTGTTGATGCTCCCTTCTCCGCATGGCTGCTCCTATAAATTGCTATTAATGTGCCACTGGCTTGAGCTTTTCATTGAGAGAGACGAGCCGGGCGCTTGGGAGAGAGCTTTGATTTATGACAGTGTATTTGAGGATTAAAAACTCCGCCCAGTTCGGAGCCGTGTGTGTGCGAATGCTTCCAGACTGACTGCATTTGCCAAGGGAATAGAACCGCGGCCAACAAACTCAAAAGATTGCTTTGCTCTTTTCAAGCAATCTGTGATGAAAAATGAGCAGCAAAATCAATAAATCAAGAATCACGTTGTCATTGGTATTTTCTCTATAGTTTTGAGTCTAATTGAACGTCTTATCACTGGGCGTCAAACCGCAAACCAATATACATGAGATGAATTCTTGGCACTTCTTTTGGATTTTGCTGTTCAGTTTCATACCTTCATTAGCTCACCGGGACTTTGTTTCTGTGTACACGATATTTTCCAATCTCCACAGGTGCCCACATCAGAGCTGTTGACTGTGAAGGAAGCCAGTTTATGCTTTCATGTGCTACAAGAATGAACACATGTCTGAGTGTTTGAAAACTCATTTTAACTTTATTTTACTTGAAGCACACAGAGTTCTAACTTTCAATTATGCGATGTCTCTGAACAATGCCCCTTTCTC
>KN520777.1:5506-52294 GCA_000787155.1 Scartelaos histophorus | reverse complement strand
AGGAATAGATATCCATATACTTCCCCTACCCACCTACCATTCACTCCCTATCTCCTCATCTCCCAAATCTGCAGCTGCTGCTCTCCTCTCATTCACCACACAGGCACCCACATATCTGTTTGCAGCCTCTATTTCACTCTCTCATTGCACTGTCTCTTCATTTTTCTTATGTCGTCCCGGTCCCATTCGCCCTGTTATCTCTTTATCAGGGTATCATCCTTTCAGTCCCAGTGTATAGGCACAGATATCCCCACTGTTCCTCCTTCCTATCCTCTGCTCTTCTTTCACCCTGTCCTTCAGCAGTCCCACTTGTGTCAGTTATTTTCATCTTCTACCCTTCATCACCAAGGAGAAGATCTGTAATTTAAATATAAATAAAGTCACTTTGTGAGCGAAGACATAACAACAGAAAAAAACACATTAAAATATGTTAAACTCATCTAAAAGGCTGTGCAATTCACTGTATGTGTGCGTTTGTCTTTCAAAAGAGCAAACCATGGACACTGTGAAGATCAAATCACCAATCACAACGCACTGATGTTCAATAATGTTGATATCAACATAAAGACTTAGAGATTTATGTTACAAATCTGCAAGTTTATGCTTTTAGATACACACTATAGAATTTCCATAGAGCTGGGATGTTGGCACATCTGTTGCCTCAATCTTTCCTCTAACACCCATGGGGCATTTGGCTTTGTGTGACAGCATTTTGTTTCAGGATAGCCCCAGGACAGGTTATACAACGTTTTAAGGCCATTGAAAACAAGACCATTGGGCATAGATTTGATTTCAGCTGATATCTCGTGGAATAAGGGGGAGTTTGCTTTTGAACATGCCATTTTATTGTCTTAAGTAGAAGCTCACACACCAGGAACTGAAAGAAGGACGTGTGTATTCAAGACAGATCCAGTGTGGACTGGAAAACAGAAACTGTAGCACAGATCAGAGTTGAAGTAAGGCAAATTTTGTCAAAATATCATCATTCATTAAAAAAAAGAAGTAAAGTAGACCTAAATGTACATTTCTTACACAAATATTTGCTTTAAAAAAGAGTAACTGTCGGTCATTAGGATTATTTGCTATTTTTAAAAGTTTTTTGTTTGCTTAATTATGGCCAATGGGAAAAGTGTCTTATTAACACTGTATTGTGCAAATGTTTTTTGTGAGCCAAAGTGAGATATTCACAGAGGCCCAAAGCTTACCATAGGCAGTGGTTTGACACACAGGTATTTTTACACCCGGAGTAGCACAAGGTGAAGAGAGGCGCCGGCAGATGGTGGATTTATTTAAATAAAGCAGCACAAAACAAACTATTGGTATTTTGGTGAAGGCAGGGGTCTTAGACATGCTCTGAATAGAAATGAGGGTTTGTTTATATAATAACTAACTTTCACAGCAGAGAATGATTGGACTTAATGTAAATGTGTAGCCTATAAAATAGATGTTTTAAGAACAAGCAGTAGATAAATGTTTACAGTGATCTTTCCTTCTTAAAAAGTCAGAGGGATATGAACATTTTCATTACCCTATCCAGGGGTTTCAGAGGTAACAAAAGTAAAGTTTGTTGCCAAACCATTCAACAACAAAATATTCTATATAAAGGGTCGTAAGTCCTCAAATACATGGATTTTTACCATTGCTTTTCACCTTTCTCTCATTTCTCTCTCTGACTCTGAGATCTTACCTAATGTTTTTTCAGCCCAGACATAATTACGCAGGCATTCCATTAAGCAACCAATCAAAAGTGATTAGTTTATTACCTAATATAAAAGTTTGTTGGCATTTCTCTCACACATTTTTCTGTCAAAACGTAAAGCTTATACAAGCACATTGACATGATCTCAACACTGCACTTTAAAATATGTATGCACTCTGAATATTTGATACTAGGTTCCTAATGACACTTGTACAGTTATGTGTCTTACTTTTACTTGCGCAGATTCTGTGTGAAACTAATCTTACTGACATATTTTGAAGCACACTTTTCTTGGTGATAAATGTAAGAAGTTGGGGGACAAGTGCAGCTCTCACTTGCTCATTGTCATGCCGTGTTTGTCAGTCTGGAATATTCTTGCCGACAAGATGAGTTGCAGGTATGAAATATTAAGGCACTACATGAAGAAAAATCCTCCTTAACTGTGATAGATCTCTAAGTGATTGGAAAACAACAATATTCATTCAATTGCATGAAATACCTTGTTCTTCAGATTGTCTCCTGCTTGTGGCACAATTGCTGTTGAGGTGTAATGGATATTTTTGCTGTGCTTTTGTGTGTCTTGTTTTGTTTGCTGGAAGGCACAACATGCACTTTGAGAGGGATAACAACACAATACGAAGCTACAATAAAGTGAAACGTATATATCTCTCCAAAGATAACCTATATGTTTCTTTTGCTTCTGGTCAAACGTTGTTGAGGAGACGTTGTGCATCTAATTCACAGCTTACTGCTTTAATAGCGCCAGTGACCTGCTCCGGTTCAAGCCCGGGGCCAACCCTCCATCTGACTCACTGGGTATTGCTGCTGCCCAGACACATGCATCACAAGATGGTGCTGAAAGGACAGGGCAGAGTATGAGCAAATTATTTAATCACTTGATGCAAAATAGACAGACCTATGACATCATGTTGTTCTGTAAAATTATGTCCCTGAACTTCAGCACGACGAGGGCAACAGACTATTAAAGTAGGAGTAGTATAAGTAGTATTAAAGTCATGTAAAATCACCACATTTTAAAGAGGCACTGTGTAACTTTACTGGTGTCTGCCACTGTTTGTCACCATGAACATGTGTCCCTTTGCCTAAAAGATATAATATTTAGCTTTCGATTTTGTAATTGCTATAGCAACAAACCCAATAGTTATTATTATTATTATTATTAAATTCAAGGTAGATAATGAAATGCTCGGGGACATAACAGGCAAATATATAAGTCAGGCTCCACCAGAAAAGATGCATACTGCACCTCTAGGTAATAATAGGATATTCAAATGTTAACATAAAAATGAAGATACTCAAACAGTAGTTATAATAAAATGGATACTGCTTTATCACATCTCTTTGAATCAAAGAATGTCATTTTAAAAAGCCTAATGAACCCATTACTTCCAACTGAATTCTTTCAGACATTTTTTTCCATTTCACTTTCAAAAGCCATCTCAATTTACCAAAGCAAAAATGAATAAATATGTGATGCAAAATAGGCTCAAACATAAAAAAGAATCATTTACACTGCAGCTCTTTGAAGTGGGCCGTGGAGTGGCTGTTTGGACAGAGAATGTATGCCATGTTGAAACACACTTATGCACAAATGATTTGTTAAGCATGAACAGCTTCTGAATACATTTGGTGAGGCTGTTGGATTGTACAATAACATCACGCGTAGGCTGCAAAAGATGGCCACGATACTGTTCTTAAAAACATCAAACTCTGGCAAATAATTGGGAACGTTTTGTCCCAGCTGGCTCCATCAATTGCAGGCAATATATAACTTCATTATCTGTATTAAACAAAAAAGCAACAAGCTATTTAGGGCCATATAAAATACTACACCATCCTCTGTGTCCCCCATACGGCCTCCATACCCCCATTATTGTAGAAGAAAATGATAAGGAACCAGACAGGCACAGTGCAAGGCAGAGAGGCAGTCAAAATACTGGTCCATTGTTAGTTTGCTGGAAATATTGATTGGTTCTGTGTTAAGTGAACCATCAACAGTGTTGCCCTAATGGGAGCCTGGGCAGGAACATAAATATTCACCCTCTACCTCGACCCCTTTCATAAAGTAATTAGAATGAGGTTGTTAGATGTTTATAGCAGAATCACTATGCTATAACTAAAGCTTTGTCTGCATATACAATGTGCTAAAACTCAATTAATATGACATTTTTCTTGCTGGTCTTTATAGGGGCGCTACTGCTAATCCTTCATGTGAGCTGTGATCTGCATATGGTTGTTGACTATTTATAAAACACAATAAATGTTGTTAAATATATTGCTCTTGCTTAATGTCCCAGGTTGGATGGTGCAATAAAACAACTAATAGAGTTTTCTTGTCCTTGTGTTATTGTATGAATCAATTTCAACTTAAAACAACAACAACTGAATTTCAAGAAGTTGCATCACTTAAAGACACCATTTGAAGTTCAAAGTCAAATTCCCGAAATCGAACAAGTGGCTCCCTTTCATGGTGTAACAGTTGTCATTTTGCTTTATCAAGCGTGACAAACGGTTAAGGCTAAAGAAGCGAGGCAAATACATTGGCAGAGAGAGACTGCAGCTCAAGGCATCTTTATAAAGTCCCGTTGGCTGAGTCTCCTCAGCACATCAAAACACAGACATGGTCAGGCACCGTGGAAGATGAGGGCCTGTGTGTGCATATGTGTGTGTGACAGTGCAGCTGATACAGTGGGTTTAACAGCGCAGGTGATGGGAGAATACCTGTTCCTGTATCAGTGTGCTCCTGGGACATGTGCTGGCTCTGATGGACCCATTCTCCATTACACTTGAAAAAGATCTGCAGGGCGGGTCGGGCCTGACAGCGCAGCTTTATGGGGTTACTCTTGACAATGTAGGCGTCGACCGGCTCCTGCAGAAACTGAGGCAACGTCCCAGACTGTCCATGCTGCTGGGACTCACCGCGCGGGCCTGCAAAAACAGACAGCGGTTGAGTAGAGCTACACATACATATGGAATGTAACAAATATTACAAATCTGCAGAATATACAATTTAAGTCAGATGATTTTCAAAAAGTGTCTATATAGCAATATGAAATGGAGCACATCTTCACAGAAACAATCAGGTCTTAAACCGTCAGCTCACAATTGCAATGGATATTAGAGTAAACATGTAAGCCATGGTTAACAGTGTGCTTCATTTGGACTTGTTAGCAGCAGACATAATTTCCTCCTTCCTTGCTTGAGTCAGTGCATGTGGTGCTGTTCTAATGCCCTGCAAGTGTAATTACACTCAGACTAATCCCACAGTTTGCTGGAGCCTCTTTCATGCTGGTGTGAGGTTTAGTGAAGCAGTTGTGCTGCTGCCCAGCCCAGCACCAGCCTGACAGAGCAGTGCGGCGTCTCCCTCTACAGCAGTGGAGCACAAGTGAAAAGCCCATCAGGATTACATAGACACTCTCTCCTTTCTGCTAATCTAATCCCCTACCTTTCCAGCGGATGTCTGCTGATTGAGGCCAATAGATAAAAGACTGTGATTCTCTGGCAGTAAAAATGACTCGCTGTGTTCCCTCCACATGACACACTTTCTTTCCTCTTTCCTACAATCGAGGCGTAACAAAAAGACATGCTTTAATTTGAAAATGACTGGCCCCAGGCTTTCCTTGTACTGAGTGCTCAAATTTGTTTTGATGCGGCACATTGACACATTATATTCATGTTTGGAAAGACGTGAGCCTGCCTCTACATAATGAGAAGAAAACATGAATACACAAAACACACAGCTGACAAAACACCACCCGTCCAGTTCCAGACAGGTTGTGTAGCAGACAACTCGAACCAAAAACTGAAACCAAAAAATTAACTTTTTATTTTACTGGTCCATTGTGAAATGAGGATATGTTATAATCAAATTAAAAAATAGATACTTTTAAAACACATCTTGAGGAAACTGACTCTTAAAGATAAGAGTCAGTTTTCATGTGATTTTGTCTTCACAAAATAAGACAATAAGTTAGTATCAGATTTTATTTCAAAACTTGTGAATATATTTACTAAGCCACATTAATCAGGAAGTGAAATGAAATGTTCAATTCCAAAATATCAGTAAACTCTATCTTATGCCATATGTGGCTGTAGGATGGTCTGTACTGTACTAACGTCTTTAATAACGTGGCTTCTTTGCATTGGCTCTAGTGTATTGTAGTAGCTGCTGTAAGTGGCCAGAGGACAGGATGAAGACAAATGTGTGTATGCAGTGTGCTGCCACAGAGGAGACAGCACTGTCCTCACTACAGTGATCTACAACTGCTGCTTGAGCCGCCAATAACACAGAAGGGGCTCGGAAACATCGAGACTAGCCTGAAAGCAAAACAAGGCATCACTGCCACGGGCCTGAGTGATGGCTCTATCTCATATCGCTCTCCTGCCTCCTTCCATCCAGTATCCAGCTCCAGCACAAATTATTATTTTTCCCCCAACAGCCACTCAAACTCATCACATGCAAAATTAAAGGCAATCAGTCGATGTGGTCTCTAATGTCATTTAATGAAATTGAGATGAAATGAGGAAGAAAGAGCCCCAAGTTGACTACACTCATTTATCGGATGAGGCGGTACGGGCGATTTCAGGAGGTGGTTCTGATGTGGTGGGCACTTCAGATGGGGTCAGAGGGCAGCAGGCAGGAGCTGTGTCCACATACACAGACAGCAACAGTATCAGCTATGAAACAGTGATTTTGATGCCCCAAACCCTTCACTTCTCATGGTAATATGAAGACCATTAACACAGAAATCCCTTATATTCTCTTAGGTGTATAACGTAAACCCATGTCAAAATACAGCTGGGATGTGGTCACCAGTGGAGCAGTTAAATATTTGTGGCTCGTGATGGGGGCTGTGCAGCAGATGGACGGTGCATACAGATCAGAGGTGAGGTGTAGAGGAGGTGTGGAGGAAGGAGCAGATGAAGGGTGGGTGTGAGAGGCACATAGGGCACTGAGGGAGCATCTGTTCTGATCACCCATGAGGAGCACAGCACTAAAATCTAACACAAACCAATCGTATAACTGTATTCTGTGAAGATCATGAAGAAAAATCAAGATCAGCTGCGGCAAGACACAATACATATACGATCATTACAGAGGCTAGAGGCTATAGATTTAAAGCTGCGGTACGCCATTATTTCTTTTAAATTAGTGCATTTTGCCCTTTTCCCCAAAGAGTATATTGTAAAAGAAGCACTTTGTAACAACACCACTGTCTGCAAATAATTGTAAAACTTTTCATTGATTGCAAATGAGGAAGAAATAGCACACACTGTCACTATATAATGTTTTTGGACAAGGGTGAATTGGCTTTGCTGTCTGAAAAACCCATTTGTGAGAGTTTGAACATATTATGAGTCATGGGAAACAGTTTAAAGGTCTTATATTACGTGAAATGTATTCTTGTGAGATTTTTAGCTGTGTTATAATGTTGTTACCTCATATATCATTGGTCTGTCTACACATCCAAAGCTCAAAATGCTCTGTTCCAACTTGCGATGTCATAAAGTTTTCAAGTTCACAGCTTTACCTTTGGTTCAGTAGAGACAATTTCAGCTCTGAAATAGGTAAAATGATTCTAGAGAAGGTGTATAAAAACTAGTGGTGGGCCGTTATCGGTGTTAACGTGCTGTGATAATGTGGGATTCTTATCGGGCGACATAAAAAATATCGGCGTTAATCTATTCTCAAAGTTGGGCAGGGAGCTGGGTCTATGTTAAGCGAACTATGACGACTTTCACCTTTAGCGTGGATGCCACACGCCAACATGGATGCAGCTACGAAGCATCAGGTTTGCATCAGGGAAAATACATTTTTAAAAAGCTTCCCGATCGAGATACCTGTAGCTACTGTGAAATACACAACGAACGCCACACGCCAACATGGTGCAGCTACGAAGCATCAGGTTTGGATAAGGGAAAATGAATTTTTAAAAAGCTTCCCAATGGAGACATCGACAAGTCTAAGGTTGTTTGCACTTTATGTGGAATTAGTTTACTGTAGGAGTTCTACCAGTCTCAAGTACCACCTAAACACAAAGCATCACTTAACGAACGTCATCTCGTCATATTGGTCTTAATTGGTCTCCAGATTCACTCCTGTAACCGTGAAGCATCAGAGCTTCATCTGAGTAGCGCTGAACGATGTGGGGGACGTCACACTCGCTTAGTCCAATTTTTTATACAGTCCATGCTGCCAACCCATCAGCATTAATCTAGATTAATCTACAAATTTCAATGAGATTAATCTAGATTAAAAATTTATCTATGTCCACCATTAATAAAAACACAGTAAAGCACTTCCAGTAATACCATATGACATCACAAGGTGGACCAGAGTGTTTTTTTTTTTTTTATTGGAGATAAGAATACAGCCTAAAATATGGGGGATTTATTTGTTGAACATTTGTGAATGAAGCAAAACACAACTCCAACGTTATAATTATTAAATACCTACTCTTTCTTTCATGGTTTAAAAATCAGGTACATCAGCTTTAAATACTTAATACTTTACTACCTTAAATATCAATATCAATGATTTGAGATACAGAGAGTGTGTTAAGAGCCTGGTAGGAATTGTTAAAACAAATTGATCAAATGAATAATGGAGAAAAGGGAGTCCAGAAATTTTTAGATACGAGGCACACCGCTAGCTAAATGCACATAAAGCAAATAAGGTAAAGTTATTTCTATTCTGTGCCAATGCTGTAAAACTCATTCTAAATTTATTGTTATTTCAAATCACATCGTTGCTTCCTTTGTGCTCGTTCTCCTAAAGTGTCCTTAGGCGAGTCTCACTATCACTATTGCAGAAAAAGGGCCTCTAGCACTAAAGCTACTTTCCAACTTGTAATTTCTCTGCAACTGGCATCACACAAGCAATACATCTCCACTCTTTAAAACACCACGACCTCAAAAAAGAAGAAAAGACTGGATGCATTGTTCAAATATTGATGCAAACCTCTCATCTATCTTCAGAGAGGAACAGGCAAGCCCATGCACACTGATCATTCCTGTGTGCCATGACTGGAGATATTCTTAGCCTACATGTCAGATTTTCTTCTACTCAAAACACAAAATCTCTGATCAGTCATTCCACACACAAGGAAAAGGCTGTATTATCCACTTGTCCAGTAAAGTTGTAGTGCAAGCTTCAAACCAAATACCAGAGTTACTTTTTAAATGCTAGGATTTATTGGACAACCACCTCACCAAAGCCACAGGGGGTAGTCTTGCTTAAGTACACCTGATCTGAGTGCAAAATAAATGTGTTAAAAAGGCCCAGTTCCTCCTCAAACATACTAGTTTACTGTGAGCAGCATTGCAACAAGTATATTGTGTAATATCCTTTAGCTTCAGCTCTGGTGTAACAGAGATATGAAGCACAAAGTCTTCAAAGCCTTGAAGTGAGAAAAAAAAAAAAAAAAAAGACAGATCCTTATATCAAAAATAGTAGGCTACTCGGATTAGACGTTTGCATGGATTTCATGGTTGGGCATTTCTAAGGTGTTACACGACGAAATACAAGTAAGAGTATTTCAGAGCGTTGGTGGCTCATTTTTAGTGTATTGGGAATGAACATATTTTTAAAAATGAATTATCAGAGCATAGTGAAAACTGTAAACCATAAGTGAATAATACAGAACTGACAATCATATCTCAATATTTTCTTATTAAGCATTTTTATAATTATAATAACAAGCGTCTCTGGACACTTAGAGACACTTTACAAAGCTTTATTCATTCACTCCACATTCAGTGGTCGTAAGCCACTACTGTAGCCACAGCCGCCCTGGCTGCCAGTTGACCCCTCCAACCACCCCCATCACTCACCCACACATCACTCATACAAAGCAATGTGGGTGAAGTGCCTTGCCTAAGGACACCTCAGCATATAGCGCACATGTATGTGGCAATGGATGTGTGTGTCACCTCCGCACACCCCGGTGGTATCTTCATCTGTGTTGTGACAGCTTGCCAACCTGCTTTTGGCAGCCAGGAGATAGTGCTTCCCTCAGCTCTCGCCATAATCAAAGAGTAAACATGCTGAAGCAAAAGTGGGTTACCTGGATGTCAAACTGACAAAAAGTCTGTGGTCCCATATCCCATCAGCCACTGCTGTATCGGTATAAGCACATTAATATTTATAGGTGAAGTAATTCATCTAAATAAAGGGCACACTGCTATTTGCACTTCACCTACAGATTTACATGTCACAAGACTGAAACTAACTTAATCCTGCACTATAGAGACAAATGTTCCAATAACAAAAATAAATAAACACATAAAAAACTAAAATAGTAAGGAACATCATAACAGAATCTCAGCCAGCATAATCTTTGTCCCAGGACCAACCGTAAATGAGACTTTACACTGCTTTTCCTGCAGTATACAGTCTGAGACAAGCAGGCATGTAAATCCCTGTGCACTAATAGTCAGGTTTTTGTGACTCACAAAGACAACAAAAGAATAAAACTCACTTGAAATAAACAGTAGCAGGCAATAATAAGGTCTGACTGCCTTGTCTTGTGTGTCTGTGCTCTCCCTCTTGCTCCGATGAGCCATTTGTTACTCGGCCCACTTCCAGGTTCTCCAAAATATCTTGTGTTGACAGGGTCATAGAGGCTCATTTAAAAGGCTTGTCTCCAATTGCCAACATGCACCTGTTTATTTCTGCCCCAATTTGCATACATTTTTTTTTTTTTTTAAAGGTTGGTGGAGTTATTATTACCATTTTAGTTTTAGTGTAACAGTTTTAGCTGTTGTATATAATTGTTGTATATATTCTGAAAGAGAAAGCTCACTTATCCTTTCCTATCCTGTCCGATCCATCTAGGCTTCCAACATGATGATATTTTGTGAATGTCTTACAAGTATATTTTAGTTAAACAAGACATTATGCTTTTGTCTGCTAGTTATGTTTGAATCCAATGTTTGACACTGTTCAAGAATTGGAATAAAATGAATTTTAAGAGGGTAAAATGCAAAGGAAAACAACAAAATAACACAATTAAGGGATTTTGACATGTATAAATATTAAAAATGGACTGACCAACATTTAGGCTTAAAATTGCCGTCAAACCGTGTTACTATTAGAAAAGAAAAAAAGCATTTTCAAAGTTTCCATATGCAAAAAAAAAAAAAGCAAACAGACCCAAAACCCAAAGAAAAAAAACACATTGCTAGAAAAGATCATTACTGTATTTATTTGAAGTTCGCTTTATCAAAACAAAACAACATGAGCGCAGAGAAAGGACTAAAGTAGATGTAGTTCTTCTGTATTGAGATGTAATAAGCCTTGCATTATTACTTCATCTATCAGCGTTTCTCTGCTGGAGGTCTTGTGTCATTTAGAAAGCGACTCAGCACTGACTGACAGACAAAAGCAGATAATTGCTTTCTCACTTTTTTGCATATAGCCTTTGATACATTTTGTCTTTTTTCTGACAGACGAGACAGGGACATAATTAAAGCTATTGTGCGGTCTATGCAATCTTGGCACAAATCACGCTGGCACCCTGACAGCTCACTCTAATGCAGGCACACTTTACAAGAGAGTTTCATAAATAAGTAAAAACACTTGAAAACAATCCCCACTATTGCATTTTCACACGTTTTGCTTCCATTCCTCTTCAAAAGCATCAACACATGGAACGAATAGAAAAGTGGGTCTCTATTATGAAATGAATATATGAATAAATTAGAACTGTGGAACAGTAAGGTGCAAAAAATACTAAAATAGAAATTTTACTAGAGAGATTCCTGGTGGTGCAATGAGCAATGTTATGAATAATAACACATGGCAATAGTGATGTGTTTGCAAATAATGGTGTCGTTAATCATGTGTTGAGTGATGTGATTATGGAGAGTGATAGTGCAGATATTAGTTTAGCAAACTGAGATCTCTGCTGTTTTTTTCACTATGGCTTAATATGCACAGGACATATCTCATAGCAGAATTACAACAAAATTGATGGAGGGATTATTAGCCCTAAACAAAACCCCTATTTTTAATGAAAACATCAGTCAAATACTTTTGCAAGCGTTGAGTTTCATAGTGAATATCTGTTTTAAACTTTCTCAGATGAAAGTTCTGCAACAAAAGGCCCGTCACAATAATTACTATATCGACTTATCGTTCAATATATGAAAGCTGAAACAATATTTTTTGTGTGTACATTTTCTTTGCATTGCTGGGAAATTGTGGTTTATTTTTTGGATGCCTGATAGAATGGTTGAATAAATAACTTCTATGACTCATTACAGATGCAAACTAAGTACTAAAGTGTTTTATTCTCCTAGTTAGTTATTGCAGCTCATGATTTTTTTACAACATTGTAGATTTAGGATCATTTTTGTGGTAGTTTTTGCTCTTGGGTTATTGTGTTGGTGCCACAATTATTAGTTTCAATATTGTTGTTTATCACCTAAATTTATTTCAGTAATATATCTTGTGACAGACCCAAAGAAAAATCAAAATATGTTGTTAATTATTTATGAAAATTGTTTTAGTTTTTTCTGCATAATATTCAAGCTAGTAAATAACAGTGAGACATACAGTCACGGCTCAGTGCTGGTCTCAGTTTTGGAGATTAATTCTAGGCTCTGACAAACAGCTGAAAGTCTCCTTCAAAATCTACACTCCTATTTTATGCTAAATCTGTCCTGTCCAATAAAGCCTACAAGCAAATACAAGTTATTAAAGTAGCATTACATGGTCATATTACCTGGGCAATAAACAGCTCCAAACAAGACAAGTATAAAAGTTACATAGTGGAAGTTATTAAAGTAGCATTACATGGTCATTTTACCTGGGCAATAAACATCTCCAAGTATATGGAAGACCTCCACCCAAAAAGTTACATAGTGAGTGAACCTGTAGATAAATAGGAGAAAAAAAAATAAAAAAATAGAAAAAGTTGCACTAATTGAGTAATAATTCAGTCCTGGTACTGTTCCTAAAAAAAGAAAACCTGCAGATACTAAACAGATAAAAGCATCTAGAGTGAGGTTTAGCCTCATGGCTTCTACAACCAGCAGTCTGTGATCTCTTTACATATAATATTCATGATCATCACACACCTGTGCAGTGCTTTCCTGTGTCTCTCCTCATCCTCACTTATATCAAAAGGCAAAGCGCTCTAATGGCCTTGAAAAATGTAAAAAGGGAGTAACTTTATCCAGCCCCTCAGTGACTGCTCTGTTCTTCGAGCTGGTCTGTGATTGTCTGTAGTAGTCCACAATCTGCCCTGCTCTCCCTCTCCCAAAGGAGGTCTTCAAACGTACTTTTAACTGCCCTGGTAATGCAAGCCGAGTGGATGGCGAATATGCAATCCAGCCAAAAAGCTTTGTAGCTAATGGCATGTGATGTGGACTACATGAATTATACACAAAGAGGTGAGGTTGAACTCTTATTCAAATCTGAGCTGCTGTGGAAAGGCAGTTGGCCACTGATCTCCTGATTATTTAATGGGACAAGGACTGTTTAGCTATACAATGACATCAAGCAATTTTTGCAAAGTAAAGTGGATAAAATGCTTCACTTCACTTAATACATTACTAACGAACAAGTTCCCATTTCACTGCTTAATAAATTAACAGTCCCAGTGCACTGTGCAAGGATTTCTATTGAATCTTTAAAGAAACAGAGAAAACAACAACAGTGAGGACCTTTTAAGGTTGAATACGCACATTTTAAACGCCTGGATGGACATAGTGCTACTATGTCAACACAATCGCTTGGCTATTCACTCATAATTGATGGTTACGTTGCATGTCAAATAAACAAACAAATGAGTGGAGAACAAGGGTGCACACCAGCTCAGCACCTTTAGCATATCCGCTGTACCCTGTGTCCCAGATTCGTTCTTACATAACTGTATTATTGTGGATGCCATACAAATTGTCATGACAAACAGAAATGATTATGGCATGTTCATTGCTCACTGTCTAAAAGGGCTACTTAATAGAGCAGGCCCAGTGCAACATCAGCATTAAACGTGGCCATGTAGAAGAGTGCTGAGTAAAGCTGGTTACAAGACAAAAGGGGCTCGGAGCATTAAAAACCTTCTCAGACACTTCCTCAGAGGCTGCGCAGATGAGACCTTGACAGACAGCAGCTTGCTTCTTTCAATTCAAATCACCATCTCTCCCCATGACACTCCACTTATGGACTTGACTACACTGAGCCTTTATATTAAAAGTAAAGTTAAAAGTAAAAGAAAAATAGGAAAGAGAAACAAGAAACAAGATCCAATTAGCATTAAAGGTATTGTATCTGATTTTTAAAAGGAGAAACAGTTTATTTTAAACAACTTGCAGTGGTCCAAGTGAATTGTCATTTACCTGATGCACTCCAAACATCCTAATTAGTCTGATGAGATTATAAGTGCATTTCACAACTCTCAGACACCACAGTTTTGCTGTGACAATAAAGTTAACAAGACTAACAATGCATGCGGCATATTGTGTCCTTAAGGCCTGGGGCAGCACATACTTTTAGGGATGCACCAATCCGATACCATTATCTGATATAGGTGCTAAATCCTATATTGATACATTTGCGGGATTGGATATGGGCTTCTAAATATCGATTCAGCTGATATCCTGGTTGGACTTAAGCTGCATTCAGACCGGGGCATCAAGGCGTCCAGTTCATGCAAAGTCCATGTGGACCATAGACTGTATAAAAGGAGTAGACTAAGCAAGTGTGACATCACCCATAGCTTTCAGCGCCACTAAAATGAGGCACGTGACGTTAACTGTTACAGGAGCAAATCCGGAACAAGACTTTATGTTATCAATAGGATTTTTTTGACGGACAAAAGAGTGGAAAAAAACATGTAGAACGGGTTAATACAAACATTTTAAGACCAAATTGACAAGGCTCACTGCAGCAGTTTCAGAGAGAGGGGCGACAAGATCCCAATGTAAGTATTGTTTATCTCTTATGAACCTGTAACCTGTGAGTAAGAGCTGAACACAGTGAGTTGATTTTGGTAGCTCACTCTTGTTTCATCTTTTCTCCAAGCTGAAAAAAGCAGTTCTAAAGCATGCACACATACAAAATGTATGTGAATATTAACAGTGTGCCAAGAGGTTTGTGAGAGCTAGTTAAATAGAATGGATTTACTCCATTTGCAGTTTGAAAATCATGTACCCAGTAATAAATAAAATCATATTATTTTTATACTCCTTGGCAACCTGTGTAATTGCAATGCAGAGAGCAACAACAGCATGCAAAATAATAGCAAAGTCAAGGCAGGTCAAGGTGAGGCAACCACTTCATTTTAAAAACATGAGAAGGACCTGCGAAGGCCGACCTGTTTATGCAGCTTGTCAGCCATGCGTGAGTGTGTGTCATTGCATAATGTGTATTTAAGTCACAGAGGTGATCAGTGACTATGACCTAAACCTATTGAAGGAGATATCGAGAGAACATTAAACTAGAGCTGTCAGCAGGACTCTGCAATAAACTCACTGAACACTTTGGAGTAAATCCCAGTATTATATTGATTATATGGATTAAAAATTACTAAATATCAGTACTGGTAATACTGGTCAGTATTACTGGTGACATTTCTCCACTCCAGCCTAAATGAATGGGACAACAGAGAGGAAGTAAGATGGAAAATAAAAAGTAGGGAGGCCTGGATCAATATCAATATCCCACAGCTATGCACAAACAGACCACAAATGAATGGTGGTGCTTTATTAGAACTTACCAAATCTATTTAAACACACATTCTTCAGCTAACCACAGCTGTTTCCAGTGACAGCAATTACAATATTCATTAGACAGAAATCTCTTTAGCCCAATCGATGGTCTTTGAGCTGAAGGGATCTGGGCAGATATCTGAGTCAAAATCCATTGGATACAAAGGATCCAATTGCACAAGCTTTGTGACTTCTCCAACCCTTGAAGAAATCAATAGCATGGCCCCTCCAGTGGATTTAGCAGCTTGTTAGCAGTCCTGGAACAGCTGTCTTTCCTTACGTTTTGTGATGTTCTGGTCCAATCTATTTGGGCCAGTGTTTCAAGCCTTTTTTAGCTCATTGTGGACTTGTGGTGCGCTCAGGTGAAGTGAACACAGCCTCCATCCACTTAGGCTTTTCAATCTCACTGTAACACGGTCAAATAAGAGTGCACAAGATTAAATCGATGGCTGGCCAGTTGACTGCTTGACGCAGCATTCTCTTCCACACCATTTCCTTGCTTTGACCATCTATCACTCACATTCTCAACAGTGCTCCTCTGCCTCAGCCTTATTCCATTATTCTTATTCCTGATGTCCTGCTGACAATGTGTCATCACCTTAAACGGACCACATACACATGTCTGTATTCTAAATGCTTTCTCCAGGGGACATTAGCGGAGGCGATGACAAACTGTGACATGGGAACGTACAGGAAAAGGAAATCTAATTTACAGTGTGGCCTCTGAGGTCAGCCCAGACTGATCCAAGACATCCTTCAGACAAATATGTTTTTGGTCCCCCACAATTCACTCACCTTGGCATCTATTAGCACGCTATAAGAGTAGAACGTGACAAAGCTGTGACAAGCACTCATTTATGTCAGTCAGATACTCATAAAATAAATTACTTTTTGCTCAGGTTGTTCAAGCTGTCTTGCAATTGTTAGCTTGACTTTTTTTTCCTTTCCTACATGTACATTTTGGGATTTCTGGAAACAGAAACTTTTAACAAGGACAAATAAGAACCTGTCTCTAGTTTCACTTTAAGATACATTCATATGACCAGATTAGGATTTATGTGAGAAAACTGTACAACTCTTGTGAGAGCTTCCCTCTGTTTTTCTCATTACTAAGCACCAACATGAGTAATGACAGCTCCACACACAAAGCCTGTCATTACCAGTGCTGTTCAGTGGAACAGCCCGGCGCGGACTTGTCACATGTCTCTGTTTTCCCGTGCTCCTCAAATGCACCAATTAGGAGCTTTGAACAGGGTGTCACTCGAGTTGCCTCATTGACCTTTTGTGGGCTCTGCAGGTCGCCTGCTCTGACAATGTCTTTATTAGCTCATTCGCACGTGAAGGAGAACGCACTTAAGAACACCACTGACCAGCTCTGCCTGTGTGGGAAGTTTGTTACTTTGTCAAATAAGTCAGATATTTTACTGGACTAAGGGAACAAAATGTAAAAAAAAAAAAAAGTATAACTATATTCTTGGAGCTAGGTCACAATTTTTATTTTATCACAATTCACGTACACTAGTGTAAATGCTTAAAACAAAGAAAACAGGGAAATGCTGAACCAGCCTAGATGTGCATTCCCCATGGACTTTGCATGTACCGTAATTTCCGGACTATAAAGCGCTCCTGAATATAAGCCGCATCAACAAAATTTTGAACAATTTTTAGAATTGTACATATATAAGCTGCACCTGAATATAAGCTGCAGCTCGGATCTTGGATCTTATCGGAGTCTTGTAGGATTTCAGCAGATTTCAGACTCTCCAGGGACAGGTTATGGATCAGGTATTTGTGGGCGTCCGACTACAGAAGTTTGAGACGTTTCTTCTCTCATTTACACATCACCTGCATTTAATGCACACGGGTAAGACATGTCCCCCTCACTTATGTTAATTTAGCATCATCACTTATTTTATCACACAGGGATAAACAGTTTTAGTGCTGACAGCAGATCATTTTATTATTTTAACCCTAGATCCATGTGTTCACTTGCACATCCACTGTGTTGCCAAAAAAATAATCTGTCCATATATTAGCCGCACCGTCGTATAAGCCGCAGGGCTCAAAGTGCAAGAAAAAAGTAGTGGCTTATAGTCCAGAAATTACGGTAAATGTCTGAACACAATGTTTAAGAGATTAACCAGTTGGAGTTGTATTACATAAAGGAAAAGGGAATCATGATAAGACAACATGACCGAAATAGTAGATCATAATTCAATTAAATCACCATATTGCCTACTTAAAGATGACTTAAACTCTCGCAGCAGCTACAGATTCCCCAGTTTACTCTGTCCACTAAACTCATACACAAAGAATATGTGACTCTCACTGCAGATATCTCAGCAGACAGAGGTGACCACTACGCAACTATAAAACTGTACATATCAGACATATTTTGTGATACAGTGTCCACAACATTAGCAATAGAGGGAGAAGAACATTACAGCCCAAATATACATCATGGATCTATTATACAACGCCTACAGTAGAGCAACGCTATTCTTGCTTCGCAGCATTGAACTGAGGCCAAGTAAACACCATATGTGCTCGGGGAAAACTTAAAGTGGCTGATTGTTTAATGTAGGAGGTGATCGCCCAGATGTAACTTTACAGGATTGTTTTGATTATATAATTCACTTGAACTCCTTTTACAATATTTATGCAAAACAAGGCATCACAAAACGAACTTGTTAATGCAAGAATGTAGGTGGATGCTTCTCGCACGTCCTATACCATTTAATTTGAAGTCCTAAAAATAAATGCGTGAGGGAAAAAATGGGTGTCTGATTATTTTAAAGATGCGGCGATGTACAAAAGTCTATGGACAGAAGGAAGCGACTCAAAGAAAAGGTAGACGAGGTATGTGACTTTTCCAGAAGAGGGTCAACGACTAACTTGTCTCGTCTCTGTGGACATGGATGGTTATTGCTTTGTTTCACAGGAGGGGATTAAATTCATCTAGTTCCATGGAAACAAGTAGCTCACGCCACCATATTGTGGAACACTCCAGACAGTGAACACAGGTAGCAGACTCCCCACATCAGAGAAGTGCACCTTTATGAAAAATATGGTATATAAGCTGTATTATGTGCCAAAAATAATGATACTATTATATCTATGGCATAAATATACTGTCTAAAACTTGTATAGAGTGCTAAAACTGTGCAGATGACAGTGAGATGTGTTGGAGAAGGTGTGTGTTACTTCTCAGTTGTACGCCTCTTGCACTTTCCTCTCACACAAGGCAGAATGAGAGTGTTTCACGGCTGACACTTCTCCTGTACCCCACTCACCCCAACACCAATCCTCTTCTCCGAACCCCTGCCCCAACTGCTCCTCACTCTTAACCATGTCTCTTTTTTCTTTCATCTTCCCCTATCCATCTTTCTCAATCATCTTCTTCCATATTGCTCTGGATTTCCACAAATCTCCCACTCTATACTCCTGTCCGCCGTCCATCTCTTCATTCACTCGCTTCTATAATGGGCTTCTCCTTCCACGTTCATTTGCAGTCTCGAGAGCGGCTATGTTTACGTCGTAAAATCACATCAAGGAGAAATGTAAGGACTATAATAGTATTACAATAGTATTACTGCCGCATATCTGGAACTCAATTAAATATGATTAAAATTACTTAAATTATCAAGGGAAAAAATCTTTAAAAAATTCTATTCCTTTCACACCCGGTTTTATTCCTGAGATTTGGAGTGTGTCCATTTATTGATCGGCAAAGCAACCACAGGCAGAGGCTTGTCGCAATACATTGTAATTAAAGGTATGAGACTGTGTGCAGAGCAGAAACAATGTTGGCTGTCTTGTAAGAAAACTATTTAAAAAAACATTTTTATTAGACATAAGCTATTTATTATTATGTAAAATTCTATTCTATATCATGAATCTGACCTGAAAAGATAAGACTCAACTACTTGCAGCTACTAATGTTACCCAATACCACGAAAACATCTTTATTCAACCCGATTACTGTCATGTAAGCTTTAACTTTGCAAAGTTTAGTTCTAAAACCAACATGATTAAGAGTTTGGCATGAAAATCAAAGATTAAAAGTCAAATTGTAAGCATGAACATAACGTGTGATTGCCAAGTGGAACAAGTAGTGAAGAAAAAGTCATTTATCGGCTTCAATTGACAGCCATTATGACCACACATCCTCTCTCAGGGTCGCACTTGTAATGTTCTGCTATAACCTATAATTCAGACTGAGCTCCAATCATAGTTGTATTCTCTTTGTGAACAGACTTTTAAAATCCCTCTGATGAATGGAGATATTTCTCTATCCCTGATTCCTGCTTATTCTTCTTCTATGGCTTTCAATTGATGCAAGAAGATGCAACACATTTTAAGACTGGAGCCATCCCGCTTGTCAATGAGATTAGTTTCCTTTGTATAAATTCACGTTTGCACACTTATGAATGACTATATAGAGTAAAATGTGCTGACATGGTTGCAAGGGAAGCACGGATGCACTTTTGTGTGAATGTTAGATGTAATTGCAATGGGGAAAAAAAGCAGAGTGGGCAATGCGGCATGTTTTACAGAACATTACCCAGAGAGTTGAGTCAGAAATATAGAGAGCACAATGTGGGCAGATGTCATATAGAGTTAGGGGCACAATGACCACTCTTAAGATGGACACATGCGAGCGTGCACAGACCTTTTCACGGACCATTTCCCCTCACTTATCTGGTGACATGGAGATAATCGCCATTTTGTCATTCTAAATGGTTAATGGTCGGGAGTGGACTGCAAGACTGGCAGTCGATCATGAGGAAAGGCAGAAGGAACAGGGAATAAGTAAATGTAAAAAATAAAAAGTTGAAGGATAAAGAGAAAAAATACAACTTAATACAAAAATCAACACAATGCTCAAATACACAATAAAAAGTTAATTGCATATGACCCTCAATGCAAGCATGGACCACGCTAATTTTGAGTCTTTCAGAAAAATATTCATGAATGGCTTGGGTGGTCCCAGGAGGTGAGAATTACCATTGTTCCTATAAAGAAGCTGAACGGAGAAAAGCTAATACTTGTAATAACACAGCCTATGCCATCGAACCGATTAAAATTATGTTACAGGAAGGAAGTAAGACATATTTGGAGGCTCCATGAGACCAGCCTAATCACTTCCCTTGTACATTACAATCACAAATAGCTGCAGACACTGATATTAAACCTTAAATTTATGTTAGGTTAGTTAAGTTCATAAATTAACTTTTGTAAAAGGATTAGCAAAATGTATTTACCTAGAATATGCATGATTGTGTAAACATACAGCCATATTTTTAACATAATTGCAGTTCTTTGTCCATTTTTACTCATTAGTCTGTTAAAAAATATGAAAATCTGATGCACTGAGGACCAATAACAATCAATGTTAAAGTATTGTGTGAAAAAGGGGGCATATAACATACAGATACTTTTCTATCTTGTCATTTTCATTCATTCCTTATGTCTTTTTATACATTATGAATGAAGTAAATAAACAAATAAAAAACTGTGAATGACACATGAGAACACACAGACTGGGTCAGTGCAGAAGAAAAAACATTTTAAATATCCGTGCAGCGTCTGTGCTCCAGTCTGTCCATCTCCCCTTGGACCTTTTCCGCTCACTCTCTCTCCAGGGTTAGACCAGTGTCTGGACTCCATTGACGTACTAATACAGTGTCCATTAGGGCCTCTTCATTTACACATATACTACACAGATGATATTCAGCTAATGATGCGGTCAGACGGAGACTGAACTGTGGCCTTCCCCTTGTCCTTGCTGGTAATGAGGGAGGCTTTAATTAAAGGGGAGAGGAATTTTTGACTGCCAGACATAAATGTTTTATTTGAGTGGGTTGGTGCTTTCATAAGTTAATGTTGAGACTTGTGTCATGCCGCAGTATAGACTCGAGACTATCGAGTGATTACTGATTATACTGAACTACATGTTTTACACACAGCTAGTTGTGTGAACAGTTTTGTGCCATTATGAAACCAAAAACATACAAACCTCAAAAAAATCAAATCTTATTCCATCTCCTAAAAGCAAATGGTTAGAAATAACGTGAATGACATACTAAAGGACTAATTAAAGAGTCCCTCTAATCATATCTTGGCTTTCTCCGAGCATTCATAGATGGCACAGTTATACATTATCACAGAATTTATTAATGAAATACCATGCTAACACCTGCCAGTTAAAGGAATAAAACTCATCTTTTGTCTCCCATAAAGGTATTTAATTTCTCTTCACAGGTTCTGAGAACAATGGTGCTGCCAATTATTGCAATATATCTGTTTCTACATCTGTGTTTGAAGGTCCCCTCAGGGTAAATCTTGTTTATAATGGATAAAATTGGTTCTATGCTGTCAGCCTATAGAAGTAAAAAGACAGCCGACTCTTAAGTGCCTCCCCAATGATCAATTATGTGAGATCCAAATCAATATGAGAGCCAGAAAAATGCATTTATGTG
Source organism: Scartelaos histophorus (assembly GCA_000787155.1). Classification (NCBI taxonomy): domain Eukaryota; kingdom Metazoa; phylum Chordata; class Actinopteri; order Gobiiformes; family Gobiidae; genus Scartelaos; species Scartelaos histophorus. The sequence continues at coordinate 30,376 of KN520777.1, read as the reverse complement.
TCTTTGGAGAGAGCAGAGTGAAAGACTGGGAGCAATGGCTTATGTACACACATTTTAAAAAGACAGTGTGCTTAGTCGATGTGAAAGAATAAATCGTTTTCATTTTGACAGATGCTCTTCACCTTATTGGAATGCACATGGCAAATGCAATGCTGTCAATAGACCTGTCAGTTAATATGCTTATTAGTATCCTTCATATTGAGTACCTATAAATCAAGACTCCCCTTAATCATCTTTTAGCACGTGTAACTACTGCTTAAGAATCAAATCAAGAATATATTCAGCATGAAAACACTATTACTATGGGGAAACAACACAAGAGAAAATCCCTAAAACAAATACTAAATGCTAAACCATCTGTCTCCCAACACAAAGCCTGTTCAGGTGTTGAGCCCTGGAGTATATGGTTCCTTTCCCCGTTGTTCAGAGGTGAATGTTTGTGCAGCATGAGGCTGAGGTGCTATTTGATGCCCTGTAGCAGCCGATAATGTAATTTGTAAAAAACAATGTAAATAATTGACTGCTGAGCCCCAAATTTAGGTATTGGTAAATTATAAAATTATATCAGGTCCTTAGGCGCTGCAGATTTTTAAAATGACAATTACTGCCCAACCCTAGTTCAGACAGACAGGACAGTTTGATTTATACTGGGATGTCACTTTAAATGTCAAATCTCTATTGGTGAGTGTTGGTATTGAGACAGTTGTCAGGCAGGAGCCGAGGCCTATGTCCATGCTGTACGCTGCACATCTTCTCCCATGTGCAACACCTCCTCCTGCAGTACCAGAGCTCCCCAGTATGTGCATTAAGCCCAGTGCATAGGGCACTAGTGCTTGGTTCCTACTAGACCTGAGGAAACGTGACTTTGTTCTAATCTCTGGTGAAGCTCCTCCCTCGAGAATTCCCCTCCCCAAAGCTTTGGGAGTGAAAATTTAAATGTCTCAGGCCACAGGACACAGGAGCAGAGGACACTGAGCATCCAGGAGGATTATGAGAGCGGAGGAGGTAAGACTTTTCAAAGATTTTATAAACTTTCTCTGACCTAGAATGTAGTCACTGTTAGAACACGCTGTTATAGTTGATGTTAGTCAGTTGTTTTTTGCACCATTCTGAAAGTGAGATTTACAGTTAAAATAAAAAGACTAAAACAAAATAAAAGTAGTGTGATACTTTTAAATCTTTGATTAAGCAATATAAAAGTAATTATTATATTAGTGGTTGCAGTTATTTCATTTTAAAGTTTTTTTAAAAATTAAACAAGCCTATAATGTAATAACTAAACAATAATGTAATAACTTTTACATTATTGGTAACAATATTGGTTCAGACAATTTATTACATTATTGGCAAATTATTACATTATTGGCTTTATTACAAAAAATTATTACATTATAGGCAGTTATTATATTATTGGCTGAGAACAAATGATGTAATGGGCACAATTCTTCCATGACTCAAAGCCGGTGCTTATGGCAGCTGATCAAGTGTGTGCAGCACTTCTGCTGTGACTAATGAGAATGCAGACAACAGGCCTATCAGGTCACACATTACTTGCACTTGATACAAGTAAGTATATGCTTCAACAGAGACGCTGTATTATGGATTCAAAAGGGGACACTGTTTCTTTTGTTCACGTGGTGCTTCCTACAACATGTTTGCAGTGACATCCACCTGACACCTGAAAAACGTGATAATTCAAAATCTGTTTCAAATCTTTACACTTCACTTCACCAGCCTAATCCCAATGAAAAGTTTAATTTTAGTAATGAAAACAAAGTCGTGCTCCAACACTGTTTTTAAGATGTTCATATGTGTAAAAGTGCAGTTGCACTGAGGGGTGCACACATATGCCACAGACAGTGATGCCCACAGACGGCCCTTATCTGTCACTGCAGAGTTAGACAGGTACTTTTCCAGTTAACCTCAAAACTTTCAATGTGAATCAAAATATTTTTTGTGTTCATGGGGCACATATCAGATTGTCCATCCATTTTTAGTATAAGCAGTTTAAAAATTGGTAGCTGAAAACATGGGAGGAAGAGAGAGGCTCAAGAGGTGGAAGGGTGAACAGGTGATCAGGCCGGTCACCAACCACACCTGGAACACGCTCAAACACACACTTACCTGGCACCACACATTATCCAAAGGCAAAATAAACAAATATTACACCAACCAATCACCAAACACCAATCCAAATTTTCAAAAGAAACACGAGCCAATTGGAAAACTTACTAATACAAACCTATTCATTTATAACTTACCAATTTATTGAGGGTATTAAGATCCCAGACGAGCCCCTGATATGTTACAACCCAGTGCTAGGGACAAAGGAAAGTAACACACACAAGATGAGATGTACGTTTAAAGTGTCTTTATATAAGTAAATGTAGGTATGTGCAATAACAAAAGGTCAGGTATTTCACATAATAAATCAGAACTCTTAATAACTAAACAATGTTCTAAGTGCAACAGACTAACGTAACTAAAGTACAAATGCCCAAGGGCCGAGCCGGAATGGCAGTTACAAAATAAAAGGGGTCGACCTCTAGTGTCGCACATAGAAAATACAAATAGTACTAGAACAGAATGTGAACACGTGTGGCGCGGAGCAAACTGGTACTGAAAACCAGCCGCCCGGAGGAGCTGGCGCACAGGACTTTTATTGGTCGAGGCGTTTGATGGTCAGGCAGGGGATTGGAAGAGCAGAACATCAATCCACCAATCTCGGTGCAGCGAATGGCAGAGTCAACCCAGCAGCGCCGGAACCACACCCCACCAATCAGGTGTCATGTACCACAGCACATGCAAATATCAAAGGCACGAGCGGTAAAACAAATGAGAAGCGCGGGGCGAGGTGGAGCCAGGACACGGGCCGTAACACTCCTACAACCAAAAATGATCAGGTGTAATAAATGAGTGCTTCACAACGCTATAGAATCACCTGCAGCGTCTGACTTCAAGGTTTATGGTTTGAGTGCTACCTCTGAGAACATTTGCAGTGTTTACAAGGACATTTACGGCAGACTTGACAATGGGAGCACTGATCTGGCCTGTGACCCGACATGCTTGTCCACACTCATCCTTGGAGGGATCCTTATAAAACCCACACACCATATCTGTATATCACAATGGCCTCCTCATCACTCATTAAAACTGACTTTATCATTCAGGTGCCAAGGATAACAATAGCCACAAGACACTGTCGATGACCCATGCTGGCAGTGCATGGCTGATGATGGCCAGAGAGCTGCGTCAGAAACATCCAAATACAATGAAAAATATAAAAGCAGGTGCACACGTGAGTGTGTGTGTGTGTGTGTGAGTGTGTGTGGCACAGACAGAGGACACGGGCGGCACAGTGATGGAGGAATTTCTATTAAAGGTAATGAATGTCAGTCTGTCATTCATGCTGTATGATCCAGGTGCCTTTGCCAATTATCCGCACACAGAGGTGTGCTGCCTCTCTGCTCCCCACAAGGGAGGAGCAGGTTCCAGAGCCAAACGTTGGCCTCGTTAGAAGCATCTCCAGGGACAAGGGCTCCATCCAAAGATCATCACTTCTCACATTTAGAGTGGCTAGTGCACACAGAGGACACACCATGGTCCATTTGGCAGTAACCCACTTGTGCAGTGCACGGGCTGTTTACACGCTGATGTTTGTCACTACTCTGACCTGACATCATGTATGATGCACTCTATGACATTAAACATGTTTTTAAATGCTGTACCAGTTTTAAACATGTGTGTTTATATATCAGAGTTAAATGTTAAATTATGTCTTTTATCACAACAATTACAACATGTAGGATCCTTTTAACAAAAAAAAAAAAAGAAGAAGAAGAAAAGACACACAAACGACCAAATAAGTAAGCTAAAATACCTCGACAGCATGTATATCTTATGCTCTGGGTTTTGGATCATTGAACTAGTGCTGTGCAATTGATGTAATTTTCATTTTAATAAGACAAAATAAACCATATATAACAAAGTGAGGACAAAAACATTATTAATGTTTTGTTCTTCATATATTACACTACATACAACAAACCCAAGGTCTCCAACAGGCTAAAGGGACACAATATAAGCACAAAAGGCATAAGGCCATGAGAAATTAGCATTTTAATGGCTTGATTTTTAATAGATCAACGCAAAATCCTCCTGATGTGCCTGTGTGATGTGCTGCCATTCTTTAGGGGTTTGATGAGATAGGACGCGAGTGCCTGAGCCAAACTGCCTGCGCCTCCCCACTGAGTCCATCTGTGCGCCCGTCCTGCAGAGAGCCACAGGGGTCTGCACAGAGGAGAGGAGGCCTGCTTGTGGCCAAAACATGTGGTCAATACATAAATGAGGCAGTGCTCAATATCAAGGGAACCAATCAACAACCAGCCAACATGACTGATGCCACGACACTGCAAGAGCCAAGTGACAGGGACTTTCCAGCAAACACCACACAGCAATATAAAGTCATCAAGATAATATTGAAAGTAAGAAAAACTAAGACAATGAGGATTTTGTTTAGAAAGAAAAAGCTCACTAGGTATGGGACAAGACACAGTTTCCACAGGATGAGGCGAGACTTGAGATTGGGTCTACGAGAACAAGACAATCAACATTTTAACTTTATTTGTAATAAAATAAATCACAGACAATTATGGCCTCGCGTTTTCAAATTTATTTAATTTAATATTTGTGTTTCTCTCGTGAAATCTTGTGGAAATGTCTATATCTCACTAAAAATTTAGTAGAGTGTAATTTTTTCTATTACTTCTATCTAAATTACTGAACAGAGATACATTTAAAACTAAATATTTCAGTTTTGCTACCTGATAGAAGTTACTTTTTGAGTTACTGACATTGGGGCTAGTTAATTTTCACCCATCACACTGCAGCATGTAATTTTACGTGTCAGGTGATTATTACTACCAATGTGAGAATTATACACCTGGGGTTACTTATGCCGACCTTATTTTAGCAACCCACACTGCACCTTTGTCATTTTTCTCCTTGTTTCGTTCAGTTTGACATGCTGTAACTTCCAGATAAGTCCCCTCTTGTAGCCCGCATTCGCACATCAGTGTAGTCTACAAAAATACATTTGGGATAGCGCAGACACTGACACTATCAACAAGCCCCGAACCGCTGCCTAATAATCAGCGTTGCCAGTGTATCTCGTCTCTATTAGAGGAGCACATTCTTCACCTGCACCACCTGAGAGCACAAAGCAGTTCTGAGAAAAACCAGCAGAGAAATACAACCAGCCACCCGCCTATATCAGAAATAGTCTCCCTGCAACACACTCCCCGAGATGAAACAAATATTCTTTTAGCTGTCTGAAAACAAAAAAGCCTCTCACATCTGGTGGTTTGAAGTAAATGTTGCAGCAAATGTGAATGGACTAATGTCATTTTTAAATACAATAAGAATATAAAGGGACAAATAACTAGAGATTGACAATTAATTTCAGTTTCAATGAAAAATAGACTTTGCAATTATGCCGTAGCACCACTATTATTGCTTATTGAACTTGAATGCTCATTGTCGCAGTCCAAATCAAGTGTAAATCATGTCTTAAAATAAAGTTTAAGTCCAGCCCATTTAAGAAGAGATGATATTTTATCTACCCAAAGGTTTAAAGGTGAACTGCGTAACTTTACTGGTGATGGGTCTGCCGAATAAGGGCGACTCTCCGCAGATCTGGATCGTAATAAGTAGGTGTAATGTGCACTGTGCAACGTTCTAGACATTTTCAAGGAGACATTCGACAGACCCTCCACCAGAAAAGTTGCTCCTTCAAACTTTGAGCCTGAATTTCAAGTCGAGTTACAAATCCCTTCCAAAAAACTACAAGTCCAATTCAAGTCATAACTCTTACTACTACTGTACTACTACTGTAAAAACCTATGCTAATTTCTGTTAGTGAAAGTAAACTGTGTAATAATCTATATTTCAGGGATGATCTAGCAGGACACGTTTTGTTTTCATTTTTATTTTTAGCTCAGGCTCCACTATTCCTCTTTGGAGGGTCAGTAAAGGTCAGTTAAGCTTTTTACCACTGAACAAACCCTCGCTGCCAACTAACACATGATAGGGCCGGCGCCAAGAGTCTGCAACCTTCTTTTGACAACTTGTTCTTTCTCCCGTGACACTATCTTCACTGTGCCCGGGTTCCAAATTGCAGAGCAGGGAGATATGACCAAAAGGGAGTGGAAATATTGCTGCCGTGGGATCTGGGGTGGCCCCTCTGCGCTCATCGTGAGGCGGGTTTTAGCTGTGTACACACTGGCAGCGGGTCTCCACGTCGCGCTGCCAACTCCATCTGGATAGATCTCTGCTATTGTTCAGAATAATTGTATCTAAGAGCTGCCTCTACGACTGCGTGCCATGCAGAAAGTGCAATTGACAGCCCTGTGTAAAAATGGCTTTGAATTAGAGGTTTGAAATGATGTGTTTTGGGCTGGCTGCACAGTACTTCATTTACGTTTATTAGGCCAATAGTTTTATTCATATCCATTATGTAACAAACAAGTTTTTCTAAAGGAGTGAAAAATAGTGCTTCACAGAATTAATAGCATAAATACTCAAGCGGCTGTGATCAAGTGTCTTATTAGGCTGGACAAAATGATGACGTGTCTTGTTCATGCACAGTTGAGTTGTAATGAGCAGTAAGTGTGTCAGACTAAATCATTGCTCTCTGGAGATAGCAAAACATCACTTCAGAGGAATATGAAGTGCTTTTGGGCAGTAAAAACAAACCGTATTTACAACAGTCTCTCACTGTCCATTAAAGGGCTGATTAGGACTTGTGTAAGAAAATAAAAAAAGAAATGGAAGAAGAAAAAGAAACGTTCCAATTTAAAACTTGATGAAAATAGCTTTTTGTTCTTTTCAGCCAGCTACTAATTATAAAAACAATTATTCTTTTCAATATCTGACGACAAAACTTTAATTATATTTCTCGAGCCACATGGGATTTTGTTTATGAATTTTCTAAAATAGTGGAAAAATGCACCACGTACTGTACTTATAATCTTATTTTGACTATAATAAATTAAAAGTAGAGATAGACCAAAATATCTGTTGGCTGATACTTGAAATATTCTCAAAGTTTATTGTAAAGCTCTGGACTCTAAACAGCTAAATCAGCCATAAAATATCTGTCAATCTGTAATTAAAACTATAATTAACGTCATATTGTTTTCTCTTTATTTGATTTGCTGCATCATATACATGCTATTTAATTGTATCCAGTGGTGGAAATACATCCATGTGAAAATGCAAATGGGGCTGTCAGGTTGACCCGGGAAGCACAGTGGGAGCATGCTGTCAGTCATTCAGTTCTAAAGCATGCCTCCTCCTTCCAACCCGGAGGCTATTTCCTGTCACTAGAGGAAACAGGGAGTTCCTATGCAAATGCCTAACCCACCATCATTACCTTCAGCATCACTGAAGAGGGCAAATGTACATACAGGGGGTACGGGGAAAGTCAAAAGAGGGTGCAGCTGCAGAGTACCTCCTGTTGTCTGCGCGTTTTATGCCAAACTCGACAGGACATGTTGCTATAGGGTAACGGATCCCCTCCTCCCCTGTACCTCCCACCTCTCCACCACACACCCCTTCATCTCTGAACTCAGGCCAGAAGTCCTCTTGGGTCTGCTCTATTGTGCCTCAGGAAAATTGCCAATCCAGGCTCTGCTGATTGAACACTGAAAGCTGGAGTTTTATAAAGGGCCTGATTTGCTATTCATTACCTCTCACTCCTCCTTCTCTACACTCCAACTTTTTTTCTCTTCCATCTTTTCTTAGGGTGTCTTTGTACTGTGCTCACCCATTTCCTCTGCACTGATCCCTCCCTCAGAGACTCCAAAAGTTAGCCAGGAATCCTGTGCCGCTTTCTTAATTTTCCCATTGTGCAAAGTTGCAGCAGTCGGACGATACAGCAAATAGTATAATTACCTCCTGGTTTGCTGTGGGATTAGCACACACCTGCGCAGATTATCAAGATATGGCTGTGTTTGAGTTGGAAAACCACAGCACAGAAAAGAGCCCAGACTGAGCTACAGCACATGATGGTGTAGTGACACAGTAATGCAGCCCGAGTCAACGTATACATGGGGACAGATGGAGCAGTAAACAATGTACCATAGATGCACAGACTGTTTGGGTGCTTTTCAAAAGGTGGTTTTGGAATCTCCAATACGGTGCAATACAATGCTGGGGAATGATGGGAAAAAAATGAAAAAAACATCCTATGGGGTAAAAATGGTATGAGCAAGAGATCTAACTAAACAGCTAAGCAGTTTCTAAAATAAAAGTTTAATTCAAGTGTTTACATATTAAATTATAAATGTGTAAGATGTATTAATATTGGGAGTCAAAAGCAAAGTAGTGATTAATGAGAAAAGCTGGAAACAGAAACTGGAAATGGAAACTGCCTTCACAAAGGGATGTCAAGCTCCACTTTAATTTGAAAGGGGACATTAGTAACATGGTGCACACATTATACAATGTTATGTGAGTTCATTTTCTTCAGTATAGCTTTTTGTCAGATGTTAGAAAAAAAAGAACAGCTAAAAATGAAACAATGAAGTAAAATCATGTGCAGATGATAGAGGCAATAAATTACAGTACTGTTTTTGCAACACTGAAAAAAATGGTCTGAGAGGAGTTTCTCAAATTGCAAACAAATTTGACGACAGTAACATGATGTTTTTACGATTCTCTGTCCAGCGTGTTTAAATCTTACACAGGTCACTTAATTGAAGCCGATGTTAGACCTGCATATTTTAATCACGCTGAGGAAACATGACTTTGTTATAATCTCTGGTGAAGCTCCTCCCTCCCCCCAACAAAACACAGACCACAGACGAACAAAGTAAGTAAACCAACTAAAATCATTTTAACAGAATTATATATTTTCTTAAATACTTCCTAGGGAACATTTATCATCTAGTTATACAGGGTAATGTAGCGATAGGAGGACTTTATAACAGATGCCCTACCTGTTACTGCATTTTGATTGTTTCTGTATTTACAATTCTTATGTTCACTGTGATTCTGTTCTGGTATTGTCATATTTGGTGCTTTCACACCAGCAGCAGTTGGTGTGCACCAAACACTCCATTCGAGCCAGAAGCTCTAAGTTCAGTTTGTTTTCATTGGTGTAAAAGCATCAATCAAACCCGGATCTGCACTAAATCCAGCAGACAGAGACCTCAAGTAAGAGGTGGTCTTAGTTCACTTGATTCTGCACCAGATGCATAGCTCTGGTGCGGTGCCTCTGGTGTGAACGCAAACTCGGGTCCAAACCATAGACAGTAGGTCCAAATGAACTATTTAAAATGCATCATGGAAGAGGAGACATGTTTCCTCTGCCTGAAATGATGCCCTATATGCCTTGAGCAACTCCAGTGCAATAACAGATTGTCCTCCAGACCCGGCCATGACTTATTTTCGAATTGGATATTTTGCCAACAAGAAACAATACAGAGAATGTAATAAACAAAGATCAGAGCAAGTACCAGTGTCCTAACGTGTCGCTCCAGAGTGATGCAAAATTGGGGATGCATATCCCCATATGCATATGGGGAACTGATCAGACCCAGTCCACCGTGTACTGGTCTTGCTCGTTCCCATCTGGAACCAGCACATCGAGGATGGAGTCTCCGGACCATCTGACCAACGCGTGTGGAGGAGGTCACCAAGGCCCAGATCCCCCAGCCCGTCCTGAGGGGCTGCGCGCTACAGTAAGTGCCACCTTCACCGTTGTCAGTGAAGCTTGAGAACCAAAGATCTAATAAGTTGTTTTAAAATATATTTAGTTGTTGTAAGACTTGAAAGACAATTCCATCTGCGTCCCAATATGCAGCATAACTGTACGTTCAATCAGCAGGTACTGTCCTTGTGGCCAGTCCACACTGGTGCTCCAAATGATCACTCAGACTTAAAGTGCATTCACTTGCTCAGAGGCAACATCAAATTGGGAGTTTGATGTTGCCTCTTGATAACAGTTGATAAATTCTGAACTAATCTTGGACTAGAACAGGATTAAACCACGTCAAACCAGGACCCACCAAGGACAAGTTTGAGTGCCCTGAGACACTTTGAACATGCCCTCTTGGATCGGTCTCATTCTGTCTCTTAAACTCTGGGGGAGTGTTGTACTGAGTGCTGTCCCAAACACAAACTGTGTGGCAGAGCTCCCGGGGGGCATGTGCAGACGTGAGATGAATGTCTCTGCTATTTTTATCACTTTAAAGCTCCTTTTGTCATGGGTGATAATCACTTAAAAGTAAAAACCTCTTTAGAACTGAATTGTTAAGTCAATTATAGTAATTGCAGTTATTCTAGGTCTACACATGCAGGACTTGCTCATTAGATTGATCTTTGTTTCCCAACATTCTCAATCACATTTACACAAGCAACATATTCATAAGTTACCAAGAAAATACAATTAATGACAAACTGTATAGCATTTGATAAAGTCCAAAGGTTATCCTAAGTCTTAGATAGAGACCGTCACATTCACCACTTTAAATATCTTATATAACACAATAATTAAACCACACTTGAGTTCATTTTAATACTGCTCAATTTTTCTGCAGTGCATATCCCTCATTATTCCACTTTTTGTGTGGCTCTCTGATCCTGTTGATCATAGTATTCAAATGGATTTTCTAAAATGGCATGTGGCACTGTTGAGTGGGTATTTTTCTGAAGAGATTTATGGTAATTTCATGTTTTTGTAATTTGACTTCCTCCCATGTGGGTTTGACAAGTGGGGAACAGAAAGGATGTCTGGGTACACCTCACTTTCCGTTTCTCCCCTGTGGCAAAATATTAATAATAATCATAATAGGAGTTATTTGAATGCAAATGTCATTTCTATTGATTTGAATTTCTACACACTATTCGTTACACCTATAGCAAGTTGTACTGTGGAGCATTTAGAGGGTAAGTAAAATGTCCATCTATCATCCATCCTCTCACCTCTGTGTGAGAGCCTGTTCGGGTTCAGTATTTTTAGACAACACTACATGAGTGGGTTCATCTGACAGCAATCCAGCTCAATGACAGAGAAGAGCCACTCCACATGTTGTTAATAAGCTGACCAAAAACACTTCTTGGCCTCTTCTGTGATCAGAAAAAAATTAAAACATTATCATCAAAATAACATGAGATTATATTTTTTATCCAAGACACCCTGGGACTTTTAATGTTAAAATATCAGCACAGTTTTCATTTATTATGCACAATAGAAATAATAGTAATAATATTGGAACTTATGTGTTGAACTGGTCAAATTTAAAGCCGATCAAAGCCAAAGTAATATATTTTGTTTTATATAAGAGATTTTAAATACTACTGATGTTATGCATGTAATAACATAAAAAATGCTATTAAAGCTGCACAGTGGAGGGTACCTACCTACAGAGATGTTAAGATGTTATTGTGTTGCTTGTCATTAAGGGTGTTTTACAGCTCAAAAATACAATAATTCCTTCTGCAAATAAGGGCTACTCTCCACAGATCTCAGTTGTAATTTAGTGTAGTTCTGTAATCAGCTTGTCTTAAAAGTGAAAAAGCAAAGCGCATTCAGATGGCTGATGTCCACATTTTATTTATTTTTTTATTTTAGATGATTAAAAATCCAAAACAATGGCCGTCTGAGTGTGCTATGCATTTTTTACTTAAGCTTTGCAAAGAGGTGCAAATGCAAGGAGCTTTGGTGTGCATTTTCTATTTTATTTGATTGCAACCTTCTTGTCTCCCTCGTGATAGGCAGGTTTAATTAATACTGTGAAACATACTAGATAAAGCAACTAGAAATGTCCTGTAGTGCACCTTTAATATTATAGTGTAGCCATTAAATACATGATCTGTGTAAATAGTTCTTTGTGCTCCTATTTGCTCATTTGTAATATGATGGAACACACATGACACAGGAATAGATAGAACAAGAAGAACTCTAAAGCTGGTAACACAGTCTTGGCTACTTTGCAAAACTAATCTTTTTGAGGACTTTTTGGTTGGAGTTTAAGGTGAAACTACATCAAGTACTGTTCAATCATACAACTTACAGGTTAGTAAAAATATCAAAATAAAGTAATCTATACTAATCTTGTAAATATATGTGATGCATGTAATATTTTGGTAGAACCTGTGTATTGAGCTCATATCTGCAGTCTAAACAAAACAACAAACAAACTCTACAGCGTGAGAAGACAGAGGTACAGAATGATGCCAAGAAGACCTCCTGCTCTCATTTCCCCGGTATGACACACCTCACGGATTCACTGAATTAAAATCCAATAAGATCTGTTCATTTCACCAAATGTTTTGCACCACTGAGCTGTGATATCACTTGTATTCTGTAATCAAATCCTGGCAGTATGCTTTTCCTGATATTCCATCCAATCACACCAGCTGCAAGATATGGATTTCTGACTTATGGCTGATTGTAAACTAGGGCTGCAAGGTTTTAGAAAAACATGCAGTATACAGTTTTGAATAGGGCAATAACTACATCACTGTTGATATTTACATGAGCTTCAGTATTTGCATTATTACCTATTTGTCCCCATGGAGATGTTTGCTTTGCAAGAATGTTCCAAGTAAGACTTTAGGTATATCTACTTCCATGCGGTGCAACAACCTATAGGCCAATTAACAGATCAGAATAGTGGGAAAACAGGGTCATTCAGAGTAAAACTGCATGTATTCCAATGTATTTTGAGTAGTAAACACACTTGACATTGAATGGATGCAGTGCACAAAAAGACCCTTCAGAAATGTTGCTCAGAGCACCTTTTTTCAAATATAGATACCATATCCACAGTAAAGCCCTAATGGAATAAAAAATGAAAAGAAATACCACAAAAATGCCATTATCAAAAGCCATTGTGACTTTTGACTCGCTCTGTACTGCGCCTCACTCACACAGAATAAAATAGGATGCGCTGGATGACTTTGTTCCAGGCTCTCATTATGCAGGCAACGGAGATATGTGCTTTGTCCCATGAAAACTATTACATTAATTAATGGGCGAACATCTTTGGCTCTCCCCTCCATGTCTCCAATCAGCTCCCAGGTCCATTCAGCGCACACTAGAGTGATTCAATATTTAATAATAATAGCCCTTCGCTTTCCTTTTTACCGAAAAGACCTGCAGCTCATTTTGATTGGCCTGATAGATTTGTACCATTATAATGGCAGCTTAATAAGGTGGAGAGGTAATCCAAAAGGCACAACATTAAACCGATTTTGTTCCTTGCCTTTCTTTCACAGGAACATTTAAACACACAGTGGACAGTGTGTGCATACCTGTATATCTCATCTTTCCACCTGTATTTCTTATATTGTGAAAATGTATGCTGCTCCCAACCCTGATTAAACGATTATCTGATTATGACCACAGACTATGTTTGAAAGATGACATTAAACTAATCAATTCAAGTGGTGTTACTGAAATAAGTGTTGAGAGCCAAGAACATTGATGAGTTTTTACATAACGGTACATGTTCATCTATTTGGAGATGGGGATGCTGGTGGAATAGCAGCGTTTGTTAGCTACATGTACTATGCCCTCTGGTAAATACGTCCATGGCGGCGGGTGAGGAGGAGCTGATGGTTTGTGCAGCTCTGTGACATGTGATGAACGGCGCTATGCAGCGAGAGGGCTGATCAAGGCCACCTCTATCACTCAACCAGATAATCTGCACCACCAGGAAAAACAAATGATGGCTGCTGGCGAGCCTCAATAGCCTGTCTCACATCTTCATCCTGCACCCCCACACTGGTATCAATACGGCTCCTATTCTCTCAACACTGCCTTACATTCATTTTTAAAGTCTTCTTAGAAAGCACCAGTGTGCTTTAAACACCACAGCGGCTTGTTCTTGTGTGTAACTAAATGTGATTTGATATCACCTCTACCCATGAATAGTACATAAGAACTCATAGGCACATATTAACAAATGCATTCTGCTTTTAAATTACAAGTCAAGAAAATGTAATTAATTCAAGCCAAATTAATCGTAATTGACTCATTTAGTAATGTTCATGTATATTGCATTTTCATATATAAAATTGTAATTTTAATTAAATATTTCTACTGTTTGACATATTTCCATTTTTCTGTTCTTTTTCTGTCTGTGGATGACTTCCTTAACTTTATACCTCATAGCTTTTTACAAAGAGCGGGAGATACAACATCTCAGATGCCATGTTTTTTTCCTTTAACTAAACATTAAAGCCAAACAACTTTGGTCTCCTCATACAGAAATCTTGACTTTTCCTGCCTCTGTGCCTCATACACTTATATTATGTAGGTTGCAATGAATTGAACATAATCCAGCTTCAACATCAAGCTGTGGCCCTCATTAGATCCAACATGCTATATAGTACTGGTGTTTGCAGAGGCTATGTTTATAGGATGTAATGAAAAATGGAACAGAGTGCAGTGTAAAAGGGGACGCTGTGAGTACCAGAGCTCCCACTGGTCTGCATGTAATCTCCGCCAGTCAGGCCAGAGAGCTGCAACTTTGATCAGAAACATTCTGTGCAGTCCATTTGGGGCGGGCCAGTCTGTGCACATGTGAGTGTGTGTGTGTGTTAGTGTGTAATGCAGAGGACATAAGCAGGTCACACACACACGCCTCATTCCCCCGCAGCAGACCCCAAGGATTCATTTAACGAGCTGTCCGACGCTTGTCCTATGTGGCCCTCGTTAAGAACATCATGCACAATCTTCATTTGACTGCTGCCTGCCGTGACTAATTGACTTATTTTGCAGGCCTAAGCAGTACTGAAAGCTCTCATATTTCATATTTATGTCTTTTAGGCAAAGTCAGGAGACTTCATTGGAAAAAGGGCAATATATACTTGGGAAGAGCAGAGCGCCCGAGGGATGGATGATTCTCTCTCTCTGACCACATTCAAAGTATATACGATCTTAATGTTCATCCATTTCAGCAAATAACTTACTGATTTTGCATCGTCGTCTGCACTTCTGCCTTCCAGCAAAAATGTTCCACTTGCACATATTCTTTTTAGTACTTAAACATATGTGCAATTCACTTTTCACAGTTTGTATTTGCAACCAGCCCATAATGGTAATAGGACAAATAAAAGATAGATTTAAGAATAAATTGTGCATTTGCACATAAAATGGGCATGTCATGCAAACATCTTCATAGGTTGTCTTTTCTTTAGACCACGTTGAAAATTATAACTTATGCTGTATATTCATGTTCTGGCCAATTTAAAATGTACTGGTCACAAAATGCTGCAAACCGAAGTTAACCCAAGACAGACATATTATTTAAAATACAGATTTCACATGCAGCACAAAGGCAGTGACTACATCAATGGAGCTTTACGCCATTGAACTGAACTAATACTAAAACAAATGGACTTGTCGGTTTTTCTTCTGTCATTTTATTGTATCTGCCTCCTCACGCTCTCCCGATAACATACTCCCGTTTATATACATCCACAGTGCAAGTGTCAGACGCACACTGCTCCCTCGGGCCATACAGTGAGCCTTTTAAAAGCTCTCTTATTGACTTAAGTGCAGTTTCATTTGTCTGCTGCACAGCAAAGTACCAGTATTAGCACAGGGGGAAGTGTAGCACTCACATCTAACTTCATTTCAATGGGAAACTCCGGCAACTTGTCTTAGTTAAGCTGGAAAAAAGAAGTTGTTCACCTGCTTTTACCCATTTAGAATGCCTCCACACCAATACAGTGCCCCAGGCTGATGTACTTTGCTCATCATTGATGGACCGATATATTTAAGTTAGGTGTTGGCAAGAATCAGCTCCAGGAATGGACTGAGAGGAGCCTTTATTGGATCCATATTGTGTCTGCAGACATAAAATAGGACAGGTAAATGGGAAAGGATGGATCATGTCTTGGGAAAAACAACAACATTTTCACTCTGCATCAAGTGGAATCGGCCTTAGCGACAGGGATTAGCCGTGTAACCTCTAGTGCAGGAAAAGGTGTCCACATTCCATATTGTACTAGTATATTTAAAGAGCCCATATTTCCTAATCTATGTTATAATGTTGTTTCTTCATTAAAAAAACATACCTGAAGTTGTGTTTTGTTTTATTCACACATTTAACACACAAATCCTGTATATTTCAGCTGAGTTCTGCTCTCAAACAGAAAACAGTTGTACAGGGGGTACTTTACTGTGCTTTTAAACTCCATACACCCTCATTATAATCATTTGGATGAATTCAACTTCAGATTTGCTAGCCTCAACTGAACAAAACATTAAAAGTAGCTGCTAACTTGAAACTACTTCTTCAACAAGGGGTGAAATAGAGCACTTTAAGCTTTGGACATTTAAACAGCCCATTACCGTATTTTTTGGACTATAAGGCGCATCTAAAATCATTACATTTTCTCAAAAATCAACAGTGCGCCTTATAATCCGATGCACCTTATGTGTGGACAATGACAGCAATTGACGTATTATTTGACACTGCACCTTATAATCCGGTGCACTTTATAGCCCGAAAAATACGGTAATGGAAATTTAACCAGACATATGTGAATGAAACAAAGCATATCAAACCCAGGTATCTTTTTGATGAGAGAACAACATTATAATATGGATTTAAAGCTCCCAAGAATCCATTTTGCGTAATTTAGGCCCTTTAATTGTCAGATATAACAACTGCTGTACTGCCTTTTCCTCAGTTTCTTGCAATATTACAAAATAAAAACCCCAAATCACTTTAATGTGGTAAAGAGCCGCGATATACTGTATACATGGCTACATTACACACATAAATAGAGCTAATGTGTAGATGTGTAGATTTTTAAGCACGTACCTCACCCCGTATTAACCTCAAACCTGTAGTGTAATTGCTTGTGAACTATTCAACCTCAACTCCAACTACAAATTAACATATTTGCTAACATGCTGTGATTGCTGGGTTGCTTTTTCACAAATAATTATATGTGTTTTTTTATTTGCAGGCTTGCTCAGGGCAGAAAGTTTAGATTACGTTATGATGCACTTCCAAGGACACGGAACAAAAATTTTTTTAATAGTTTGAACTTTGTATGAGGTTGGTAAAATGCCCAAGCACTCCAGTGTAAGTCATAGCAGTCTGTTGCCCATGTCTGAGAGCTTGCTGTTGTGATTTGTGTGCGTCCCTTTGGACCAAGGCAGATGCTGTCTTTGCTCGGAGCGGGGGGAAGCTCATTTAGCCCTGTGCCTTTGTCTACGTGAAAATGATAGATGAGACGTGCAAACAGTTACAGGCGAAGACACATTAATTCGGACAGATGAATCGCAGGTGGCGCAGCAGTCTTCTATGCTGCGATTCTGCTCTTGGGAAGGAGAACGTGTCAGCTTTAAGGACTTGTAAGTGAGCAATGTAAAGACAGAGACGACAGAGATGGAGGATAGGAGGAGACTGGCCAAAAGCTGCTAAAGGATTGCACTGTGCTGCGTGTTGACAGTGAGCCCCGACAGTTCATTAATCCGTCCAAATCCTCCCAAAGTTACTCAAGTGTGGATTCTATTTTCAAATTTCCTATTAGTTCCTCTTTGTGGATTAAGCGGCGCGGTTCACGAGTGAGTTGCCAGCTCCAGCCGCGGCCCAGCACACATAATTGGCTTGTAATGGATTTGGGGGTCGTCTTTTTGCATCGGTGATACAGATAGATCTGAGGCACAAGCCGGCTCTTCCCCACTCTCTTTCTCTCTCAGACAGAACATCTTAAGGTGCTGAGTTTGGTATAATTCTTCTTTCTTTGCAGCATATAGTCATTTCTATGTCACTGTGGAGGGAGCGGCTGTATTCGATGCTGGCGGACGGTGGCAGCGGACGTGACATGGCTGGAGATGAAACATGTCAGGTGTCATGCAGCCTTAGGGGCCCTGTCATCATCACCAACCTCATACACCAGGAACTGTTTCTGCACTCACTTTCCATATAGTCTACATACAATTAAACAATTTGTATTGGTATAATTATGTTTGATTAGAACATTTTTTATATTTTCTGTGAAAATAAATCAATCTTTTTCTTTAATTTAAGGGGTCCAGTCCCCTGTGTTTTTATATAAACAGTATCAAAACCTGTAGTTTATGATCCACTGTCACTGCAGAAAATTGTTTTGTAAATTTGACTACTATGTTGTTTTTTGGGCAGTTATACATTTTCCATTTGCTAGTGGAGCCAGAGTGTAACCAAACCAACAGGGTGTGTGGAGAGCAAGGTCCGGCTGGGATTACATTTCAGAAATTTTAATAAATTAATTTGCAGTAATTACGTGCATTGTAGTGTCCACTGCACCTTTGAGCCCTGAGGCTTAATCAGAATAGCAAAGTCCAACTCAAAGTCATAAGATCTCAACTGTTAAGAAATACTTCAAGGATAACTGCTGTATACTTTATGCTCATTGGTCTAACAGTGGTGCAAGCCGAACTCACCAGGTGGGTGTGTGCCTCAGACTGTCTGACGGTCCCATTCTAATTACCACTCCATAATGAGCCGCTCATATAACTGCTCAGTCTCATTTTAAATGCAATTTGTATTTCAATGTATGTGGCTAACTTTTATGAGAGATGCATAGATGAATGTACCATGTAATTTGAATTATATGAACTATATTTGTCCTTTTTAGCATTTGTTAGATTCAGGGATACTTCCGTCCTTACTTCAGTGAATATTTATAATTACAATTCTGTTTGTCGATAATAAAAACCTGCATTGTGCAGAACTGTTGTTCTGTTGAGATTCTTTTTTTTTTTTTTTTTACTTAAACCATTAATCATTAAATATGATGATTAAATCCATATTTTTAACTTGGCTGACTGAGCATTAAATGTCTAGTTGTTAAGTACTTCCAGAGCGTGTGGCTCTCTGCAGAGTCTTGCTGTCCACCCCAGCTTGCCCTCTCCTACTTGTATTGATCCATCCATCCTGAGTCTATCAGGACCGGATATACTGGACACATAATGGCTTTTCAACAAACTCAGCCACTGCTGCACTGGACTCTAATTATACCATTAATGTGCCAATATCAACACATTATATGGACCAAACTGTTAGGCACTGTTCATTTTACTGCTGATGCACGGCCAAGCCCCAAGACTGAATGAAGCACAAACTGGCACACTGTTCTATCAATTTGCCTCAGTATTGTGCACAACATTTTTTTGTAACAGACTAGGAAAATGACTAACTACATTCAAACATTTCTGCACACATAATTAGTGTCTGTAGAACAATGTTATTTAAATGGCTTCAATTTAGATTCCATTAGGCTCTCCAGCTTGCCGGTCCCAGTGGTGGCTCTATTTTATCCACCCAAAACTCACCATTTGTAAATGAGAAATGGCGTCATAATGAATAGGCCATTTGTTATCCTCTACATTAAACAAACATTACAGCTCCTCAGTCGGGCTACAAGGCACTCAGGTAGGTCCATTTTGAACAAGTAAGCAGCAGTCACTTAAGATAAGCATGTCAGGAGCAAACATACCTCTAAATGGTAATATGCAGCTTTAGGGCCGGAAACAAGACAAAAAATGTATACCACAGCTTTCATAGTGCCAGATCACAATCTGGACTTTATCACCGCACATAACACTATGTTTGTTACAAAAAACTGCCAAAATAGCAAATTATAATAGGCATATCATGGGCATATTATAATAGGGAGATCACAGTCTGATTTTTATCACTACACCTGGTTTTGTCATAGTCGTCATTGCTCCTGCAGGAATATAGTATTATTTATTGCAAATAGTCAATAAAACATTATAAGGAGAGAAGTAAAGTTTAAAATTGGGATCTGTATAATGCCGACTGTATCATTGCAATGCAGAATATTCCATTTCATCTTTATTATTAGTTCAAGTCCTTATTTGTTTAGAAATTTGCGACCCTCTTATGCACACACCCATTTTTTAACTTTTCGGAACAACTTTCATCTTTTATTTTCTGCTTCTTTGTGGGTTTTCCGCATAGTGCCCAAAGTTCACATGAAAAGACTAAATGAGCACAAGTCTGTTCCAATGTGCTGCTTTTTGCTATGGTTATTAACATATGATTATTGGTGATGGACAATTGGCCTCAAAGATGTTTCATTATAAAGCCGCTGCTGGGATCTCATTAGCACTCTGCCTCTAAGGGCTACTGCACAAGCCCCACTCGCTTCGGAGAATTACATTTCGATCACTGGTGCTGGAGTTAACAAGGCAACATTAAAGATGTCTGAAGGTAGAACGGCCAAAAAGAGACAGATTAGAAAACTATATGCACACACCAATGCACCATGACTGTAAGTAAATAATTAGGAGGGAAGTTAAAACACTCTCACTCCAGGAGCCTAATTTGGACCAGCACACAAAAATATGCAGAGACAGATAATTTTAGCATTATAATTTGTAGAATTCTCACTCCAACGACAAATTTATACTTAAACTTTTTGTGTCAGAGATAATTCTAAATGGAGGTTCAAAATATATCATGGAACAATTTGTTGCTTACCTGATGTTCATAGTGTGATAAGTTAAAAAGACGGGACATTTACAATGCAATTTTTTGTGTAAAGTCAGTCCTACTTAAATAATTCAGAGTATGGTGTTGCTTTAATTTAACAGTCCTTATTTACCTCCATGTGCAATCATATTATGGAATGTAGCAGCTTGTTCTGTAGGGAGGCAGTTTTCCCCTGACAGGAGCATCCATCAAAAATTGTAATTTCATTTTTTGAGCTGTTGATAAAGTTGCTGACTTGGGCCATACCCACCACAGCACCCCAGGATCAATAGCTCTTTAGACAAATAACATTGGAAAGCACCAGCCACCACCCTGTAGCCATCGCTGGAGGTGACTCCCTCCAAGGGCAGCTGCAGTGGTGAGCCGAGCACTTCCTATTGCGTCTACGCCTTTATTAAACACATAAAGCTTAAGGTATGCTCGGGCTGTTTGGATACACTGACAGCAGAGGTTATTACACAAACAACACAATCGTTTCTCTTCATAATTGTTTATTCATAACCCCAGAACTATTACATGACTTTTAGGCAGCAGTCTAATCACTTTATTACAGTTATCAAGTGAATGAGGAAATTAAACCTTCTAAAAAGCCCTTAGGTGTTTATGCAGATGTATATGTTGACTATTGATCACAAGCCCCATTACAATGTGTCTTGTTTGTTTCTTGTTGTTAACTTCGGATTCAAATGGTAAAAGCCTTATTGTTTATTTAGAAATAAAAGACACGCGCCTGTGATGGAAATCGCACTTGAAAATTACACAAACAATACACTGTACGATACAAAAGCTGGATATGTTTTTTATTTATTAGTTTTGTTTTTATTAGTATACAGTTCTGGCAGTTCCCTTTAGGTTTTGTATTTTTATAATGCTAATTTATGATGGTAATATTTATCTTTCTGACCTTATGCTTTTTTGGAGGGGGGTTTTATATTAGTATGTCACGTTTTCTCCAGCCAAGTCAATATTCAATAAATCTCAAAATCTCTCAACTAAAAAGCAATAGAATAGGGGGCACTCGATGGTTTTTTCCCACTATGCCACCCAAAGTTCAAGCCTGAATGAAGCATCTGTTCACTCGGCTAGTGATTACAATTTATACGCATTTCAAGGTGCCAGCACACTTCTTCAAAGTAATGCATTTTGAGCCTTTACAATGCCGTGATTTTCTCTTCACAACCTGCCTCCCACACAGGCTCTCTCTGAAATGTTTTCCAGTTGAGCAGATAGAAAACAATCCCACCTGCGAGAAGAGGAACTGTGTGGCCCCCGTCTCCCACCTTCTCCTTTCCACTCGGACTTTCACAGCTCTAGCTCCGGAGACACAAGCGCAGCGTGTGAGTGTGCACAGGCAATATTTCCCCCCATGACAGGAGAAGTAGCCGAGCAGCGTGAGTGAGAGAGGGACAGGTGGAGACAGTAATGATGTACTGTAGTCCTCCACGGCACAGAGATGGACACATCACTTACACAGCAGCCTCCTCAGTCTGGACACCTACCACCAACACTCACTATTTCATGTCAGGCATTGTGTTTTGTATGTGACCTTGTTTACAAAAATCCTTTCAAAGTAATATCGCTCACTATAGCTGGAAAAATTATATATCGCCGTGGGTTTCATGAGCAAATAATTCCAACCCTACAACAAAATGCACGATTCTAATTGAAACTGCGATTTTTCATTAAAACTTTGCAGTATTCCATTCACTGTATTCTAAATAATTGCACCATTCGAGATTTGATGATTTTATTTATTATTATTCAGTGATTTGTTTTAATTCATTGCGCGATTCTTTTATCTATTCAAAATGCATCCAAATCGATTTTGAATGTTTTTCATGAAAAATCTATAAGTTCCATTAAGTGTTCTCATGATTTAAAAAATTAATCACACTGTATTTAATTATTTTTTTTCTCGTGAAAGTGTACTCAGCCATAATATTACACTCAATTATTGATAATCACATTCTTTATACATCCTTTATACATGTCCTGTGTTTAAGTATCATTACGTATCGTGATGTACTGAATCGTGACAGGCACATCATGGCAATGCACATCCCTATTATTTCTTACTATAGAGACAAATAATGTACTAGTTGAGAATAGACTTCCTTTTTAACCAGGATTTTAATAATTACCGTATTTTTTGGACGATAAGGCGCATCTAAAATCATTACATTTTCTCAAAAATCAAAAGTGCACCTTATGTATGACCTTTGGTTGTGTTTACTAACCTCGATTTTATGTTGTAACATTACGGCTAATAACGTATTAGTGGGCGAGTCAGGAGGAGTAATATGTTGGCCACATATAGGGCGACTGTGCAACATACCGGTAGTTCTGCCGTGTGCTGTACAAGGACCCAAAATGCACCTGTTAAGAGACATGCACCATGCAGATTTCAGGTTTTGTATTTTAGTGTTAAAACTGAACAATGTTGAGAGGATCCGGGCATGTTTGATGCCCAAATCACCAACTTGAACTTAAACTTAAACTTGTATTTTTGTGTTAGCTACAACTGAGAGTTATTGTAAATGACCTGAATAAAGTTCGATTTATCCGACACGTGTTTTTATTTCTCTTATTGCGCCTTATAATCCGATGCTCCTTATGTGTGGACAATGACACAACTGACATATTATTTGATACTGCGCCTTATAATACTGTGCACTTTATAGCCTGAAAAATACAGTAATGTAATCACTGTAACTGTAAGAACAGACAAACTGAAATAACATAAAAACTAACAATATATCCATATCCAACGTTTTCAAAAATACCAACTTGCAAAAAGGAAAAAAAAAAAAAGACATATTTAATATATTTCATTGTTAGAGAAGTATTTTTTTCATTCCTGGCTGACAGAGCTGTAAGAAAACTCATGCACTTGTAAGAAAAGGGCCCGGCTCTTAGATGACTCAATCCAATGTAAGTATGTATCGGACAAGGACAACATGGTGGGCTAGTGACAGGCCAGAGGCGGGAGAACAGAGGAAATCACTGGGAGAAAAACACAAAGAGGCTATATGTCAGCTCCAACTTTCTGCATTGTTGTGAGCCGAACTCCAGAATGAGAAAGAGTAAACAAGGGTCTACGCATTTCAAAGACAGCCAGAACAGGAGTCTTTTTCAGCCGAGGCATTCATAAAACATTAAGGCCGCTATTATTTATTTAATTATTAATGACACTGGCTTTTTCCCATGAAAGGGATATGAAGCCTGGAGGAGATGTGTGTAGATACAAGCAAGCGCCGGGACAAGAAAAGAATGTATATGGGGAAAGCGCCAGGAGAGGGGACATAAGGGAGGAAATGTGTTTTGCTGCAGCATGAGAACGGTTTTGTTTTCACACAAGTTTAAGTTTCAGTATTAGAAAATTCATAATACATGCTGATTGGCAATTAGCCCCGCTCTACTTGTCCAAAGGGGATTAATGAGCAGATTGCTGAATGGAACCAAAACAGTTTGAGGTTTTGCTGTTTTCTTATGACTACAATACCATAATTGGCTTTGTGCGTCTGTGCAATAGGCCTACATGTATATTTCATAATGTGTTGGTCAAATGGTGTGAGTTTCAGGGCTATGAAAGGCAACACTGGACACTGTAGTTAAAAATTAAAACGTCATAAAGTCACAAAGGGAGCTACTCTGAGATGGATCTTGGCCATCTGTGTTTTCTCTTTAAAAAAAATAAAAAGTATAGAGTAGGCCTGTCATGATAATTACTATATCGACTAATCTTGAAAGCTGGAACAATAATTTCTGGGGGTCAATATCTATCCTGGGTTCTTTTTCTTTGTAATAATGGGAAAATTTTGGTTATTTTTCAGTACGACGAAGATATTTGAGCTGTAGAGGGTTGAATTATGAACTTCTACAATGAACGATCTACAAAAGTATTTCATTCTACTATTTATTTACTAATTTATTAAATTCAGCTCATGCTTGTTAGCAATACTGTACATGTAGAATAGTTTCTTGGGATAATTCTGATTTAATATCATTTATTGTCTATATTACCGTAATTTCCGGACTATGAGCACACCTGAATATAAGCCGCATCAACAAAATGTCGACTATATTTAAAAATTGTTCATATATAAGCCGCACCTTAATATAAGACGCACCTTAATATAAGCCGCAGGTGTCCACATCTTCAAAACATTTTCAAGTTCGCTCAGTCTGCTTTTATCGCCTCTGAAAGTGTTTGTCGTCTTTTTGCGTTGAGTCAGTTCGTCGCTGTCGTTGCCTCCGTCTCGACTCACTGATGCCGAGTTTACAGCAGCAGCTCTACGTCCTTCTTCAGATCAGTCGCCTTTAACTTAAAAGCTGC